>NDGN011529011.1:1828-17561 GCA_002564285.1 Tympanoctomys barrerae
TCAGGCCCTTGTGCTTGCCAGGGAAGCACTTATTCCACTGAGCCATCTCCCTGGCCCCAAACAAATGAGTCTTGATGGGATATTTTTAAAAAGCTCATGTTCAAAACTATGTGCAGCACCATAATTGTTCTAATTTTACTATAGGCCTACCATTATCTACTTTCTTAGAAGTCAAGAGAAAGATACCTGTTATGTTCCACCCTACGGGCACTCAGGGGGCTGAGGTAGAAGCAGGTGCTCCTCAGCCTCTGAGATGGTGCTCGTGATGGGGGCACTCACAGCGTGGGAAGCAGGCAAGCACCTCTGCTTCTGTGGGGGACCCCAGCCCCACTCTGTCAGTGCACACAAGAAGTAGAGCTCAGAGAGCCAGGCAGATGCAAAGACCTGATGATAAGTAGCACACCCTGTGGGAACATCCCTGCTTCCTGACAAAGGGCTTTTAAAGTCTGTACTGGTTTTTTTTTTTTTTTTTTCTGCAGGTGGATGTGTGGATAAGTTTCTGTCATTTGAAAATAAAAGGCTAAAATGTGGCAGTTAAAGATCATGATCCACATGGGAAAGTCCTTTGAATTTTCCGTTTGTGAAAACTTTCAGACTGTCTCCCAGAAGGGGATATAAATTTGCTGTTGTTCAGTTGGGAATTACAGAGTTTTAGGGTGGTTATTGATATATTGCTCTTACTTCGGTATTTCTGAAAAGACAAAATCTGAATCACTTATGGTACACGAATTGTTCAGGGTGCTTCCTGATAAGCCGGATGGTTTGGGGGTGAGACAGTGAGCCTGAGCCGGAGGAGCTGGGCTGCAGAGCCTTCCTGTAGGCTGTAGGCAGGCGACACTGTCGGAGAAACTAGAAAAGTTTCTATGAAATACCCTCACAACTCAACGATGATACCACTGACACCGTCTTTTATACGGTTCTTCCTTTCAAAAGGATCAAATCCCATTTTTAATTTCTCAGAAATTTGTTTCATTTTCTTATAGTGTTTTTTTAAATAAAGCTCATTCACTAATATCTGCTGATGATTCATGTGAATGAAAATGTTAATTTCAAAAAAAATGTTAATTTCATGCATATATGTACTAATGTACATGTGTCTTTTCTTAAAAGAGAATATAAAAATACTAAAAACAAATTAGAAACAATACAGAATTTCACTAAGCCAAAGGATAGGAGTTCAACAGTGGTTGTCTTTTTACTGGGCGATCCTTTTTTTTTTTTTTTTTTGCGGAATTGGAGATTGAACTCAGGGCCTTGCACTTGCCAAGGAAGCACTTATTCCACTGAGTCATCTCCTGAGCACCTCCTGGCTGATTCTTTAAGGTGTAATTCTGGTAAAAATCAGGTAAAAAATCTGAAATTTTAAAATGTCTATTCTTTGTAATCTCTGAATTTAAAAAAAATCTGAATATAAAACACTAGCCTTTTATTACCACGTGAAACCCATGCCTAATTCCAGGCTTGTCATCTTGCAGCACCTTACTGCAAGGGAAAGGAGTACTGTTTCCATTGCAGTCTTGCTTTCTCCTAGGCATCTGTGAGTCCGTGGAGGACCCCACAGGTTTCCACTGGCCAGCCGGGCCTCCCTCCGAGTACAGCCTTCCGTGTCCCGACAAGCCTGGCTCCCTGGTTTCGAGGACATGGTAATATGTTGTTGACTTTGACAGCCAGCAGTTCTCATGCAGTGTACAGAGTGGGAGGCAGGGAAGCAATCTGTGGGTCTCTGAATCATTTACTTCTGGGAAGTGGAGATAAGGTAAGCAGGTTGCCCAGCGCGGGAGGGTTTTCCTCTGCACTCTGCCAAATGAACCCTCGAGCACTGAGCGCTGCTTTCCACTTGTGTACAGATAAACCAGATTTCAGCCTCAGAACCTGAATCTGTAATCCCACAAACTTTCTGTTTGGAAAAGAGAGGAGAAGCAAACAGGAAATAAAAGCAAGATCAACCCTGGGCAATAGAGTATAGCACACTGAGGGTATAGAAAAGTTTCCTTAATGTTTTAACAGAAACAGCAGAATAAAGACCATTGTAGGGAGTCACTGAACCACAAAGCGTGTCTAGTGAGAACTAAGACCTACTCTAGTCCCAATCAGAGTTTCCTTAGAGGGAATTCAAAAGCGGAAACTGCCCAAGTGTAAATACTTTGCATCAACTGTTGTACTTGACACTTGGTTGGAGGGAAAAGCGGTTGAGAGATTTATAGACTGGAATTTGACATGTGGCCCTCCGTCTTCCTGGCTGGAGACTTTGGAAAATTCCTTGGTTTATCTAAGACAATTTCCTCATCCATAACATGATTGTTATAGCCTGCATTATTCCATATGAAATCAAAATTCAATATTATTTATGAAGTTTTGAAATGGTCCTTGACCAGTTATCCAGATTAGGATACAGGGTATTGCTAGGACTTTGTTTCTTTGATGTAGATTACTGATTTTCTTCTATCATGGATTTTTTGTATGAGTTTTATTTCAGTGTATTTCAGCTTTATTTTCAAATGAAATTTAGCTAGATATTAAGGAACCCCCTAAAACTTAACTAATTTTGTCACATGCTGAGCATTTGAAATATCTTTTTGTTGTTGTTTTGTAGTTACCGCAACACATCCACATCGTTAGCCTTTTGGGGACCTCTTGACATCTCCAACTGTTTCAGTAAGACATTTCTCTTCAATTCTAAAATGCAAAATGAAAAGAATTCATGGTTTTCGTTCTGCTCAGACATGTTCTGCTGCTATTGTAATATTAAAACTTAAGCAAATGATTGCCTGACTTATGTTAGAAAATACTTTTTCCTTTCATTATACTTTTCTGTTCTATTTATTCTATAGATTAAAAATCAAAAGAACAAAAGGCTTATAAATACTATTTAAATTGCTGTTTTATCAATATTGTACAGTTTGATATTTTTAAGATGGCAAATGTACACTTACTGATTCTGGAGCTATTTTTTCTAAAATGATAGGTGAACACTGAGAGAACTTACTCTCTGTGTATAAGGAAATGCAGTAACCCCATGAAGATGGTGATAGGGGTACACAAAGGAGCCCCATTTGCCTGGTACAGCTATAAAGTGAAATATCATATTATGGTTTGATTCCTGAATATGCCTAAAATTCACAGATAAAACTTTGTATGTTGTTTTTTCTGCCTTTTTTTAGGGGAAGCAAATGAAGTTGCCAATCAGATTTTAAATTTAACTGCTGATGGGCAGAACTTAACTTCAGCCAATATTAATAGCATCGTAGAACAGGTCAAAAGAATTGTGAATAAGGAAGAAAATATTGATATAACACTCGGCTCAACTCTAATGAATATATTTTCTAATATCTTAAGCAGTTCAGATAATGACTTGCTTGAGTCTTCTTCCGAGTAAGTACCTCTTTTCTGTTTTCCTGGAAGGTAAAATTTATTGGTGAAACATGTTTTTATGTAATTTCTCACCTATCTGAATTCCCTGTGCCCAAACCTTATAATTCAAATCCTGAAAGATGGCTAGATCATTCCTGAAGCCATTCACAAAGTCAACTTCAAAGTTCTATATTTTTTGAGAAATATGATTTATAAAATAAAGTTATCACCTGGGACACATATCAAAAGTCTCACCAAAGCATGATATATTTATTGTTTGTAACTCTATGGGGTTGTGTCTAACATGCTCACTTTATGTAAACTATCCTGTGACCTGTGCCACAGCAATGTGCACTTCTAAACTGAAAATGCACAAAGCAGGTGAAAAGGAACTCATTTTTATAGAATGCATTTTGTAAATATTTAATATGTATTTGTTAGCATTAAGCTATAAAACGTTTTTGTATTTCCTTCCTTCCAAACATAATTTTAGATAAACACATTATACCCATTAATATGTATGTGCTATGATCAAAATATGTGATGCTCACATTTCTAAAAAAATGTTTTGGGGTAAAAGACACATTGCCATTAACCCCCCTCAAAGTGCCCTCCTACCCTCAAACACAGTTGTCCTGTAATTCTTGCACTTTCTGTAGCAGTTCTCAGAGTTCACTTTCATGAATGTTTTTATTAGATCTGATTTAAAAAATATGGTGATTGCTTGTGGCAAATGCCATCTAACAGAAAGGCAGGCAGGTGAAAGTACTACAGTGTGTCCTCATCCGCCTTAGGCCCTGGATCGGGCACCATGTGGCTTCTGATTTTTCCTCAGGGCAAGGAGGCTGTGAATGCTAATCATTTCACATTGACTCAGGACGTCAGGCAGCTGCCATGTAACTAAAGACACTCAGGAAAGGGGACTTCCACAGGTGCTGTGGGAAGCGGCAAGAATGATGGGATCAGTGTATTCCAAGTGAGGGGACATATATTGAGGAGAATTAATAGCAGTGTGTCTTTGACTATAGTAATCTTTAAAAACTTAAACATTCAAATAGTTTTCATCATGCCCTGTATTCCCTTAATAGTGACACATGCCTGTAATTCCAGATACTCAAGGGCTCAGGCAAGGGGGTCACAAGTTCCAGTCCAGCCTTAGGCAACTTACTGAGACTCTGTCTCAAAATAAAATACAGAAGTGGCTGGGATGTCACTCAGGAGTACAGTGCCCCTGGGTCCAATCACTATTACTGAAAAAATGTATTCTCTATCTTATCTTCATAATAATAACAACAATAATGATTGCAAATACTTCTACAGTATCTTACAGTTCCTAAAACACTTTTACCACATTTTCATTTGGTTCTAACTTACTTATCTGGGGAGAGCATTTTTCATGTACAGAGAAGAAGACTAAGATGAATCAAAACAACCAAGTTCAGGATGGCTTGGTTGTTTCTCACCCTTAGAGCAGATAGTTCTTTTAAGAATATGTGCACCACTATGTGTTTTAACTGATATGGTTGTGGGTTGGCATAATTTTGTCAGTATTTGGATTAAGATCAGAAAATTATAAAGATAAAATATTAAGTTAATTATATTTGATTTGCGTTTTGTCATGCAGCTAAACATGTGTGTTCAAGTACATAATACGTTGTGTTACTTAACAGTAATATTATTGTCATCTCTTTAAGAGCCTTAAAAACAATTGATGAATTGGCCTTCAAGATAGACTTAAACAGCACCCCACATGTGAATATTACAACTCGAAATTTGGCTCTTGGAGTATCATCCCTGATCCCAGGAATGAGTACAATTTCAAATTTTAGCATTGGTCTTCCAAGCAACAATGAATCGTATTTCCAGGTAAGGAGCCAGTGGTTGTTTTAATTTTAATTAATTAGACAAATATGAACTTTTGAATCACCTCGCAGTGGCTACTTCATGGAAATCTTGGTCAAAGAAGTGACAAGCAGAGCTGAACATTAGCTACATTTAATTGTATCAGAGGCCATAAGGTGATGCGGAAGCACGTGGGAGCTACCGTCGTAGCCTGGCTGATGGAAGGTATAGAAGTGATATGGAGCTGAGTAATAAAGCACACGTGGGGCCACCACGTAGAGTGGGCATGGAGAGCAGGTAGTGTGAAGGAACTTCGTATTAAAGGCTCATGATGGGAGGAACCAGGGGGTCTCCTCTTCGTCACTGGGTCTCACGATAAGCACAGACCTGGAGGACATATTAGAATGGGTTGGTGGGCCTTACCCACAGAGCTTCTCATGTCCTGGGTGCTGGGTTGGGACCTGAGATTTGCACTTTTAGCAAGTGCCCAGATATCACTGATGGCCTAAAGATCACACTTTGAAAACCAATAATGTAGACACCTTAGAGAAGCGGGTGGCAGTGGGCTGGACAAGTGACCTGGGGCCAGATAAACAGAGTTCCTCTTGGACATGTTGAAATCAGACTTTAGTGCGTAATTTTTAGGTGCCAGCTCAATGCCAGACAATGCTTACTTGCCACTAGGCCAAACAAAATAAATATGGCCCCGTTCTGCCCGAGGAGAGCGTGTATGTGAAGCATAATATTTCTTTAGCTTGAGGATAGGCTACACAAACCATTTTTTCCTAGACTAGGAGATCTTTGGAGCAATTATCTTTTCGTATTTTAAGAATGAAAACTCATTCAGCCTCAGTCTGATGCCAACTGTACAAGAAAGCATGCCAGCCTCCGTGACAATTTCAGCAAAAATGATAGCAGAGAATGTCTTCAAACTTCAACTGTTCCTCTTTGAAGAGATAACTCAGTCTCTGTCATCAGATGACTACCTTCAGACCGCTTCTGCCTTTGCCTCTGCCTCTGTCGCATAATTACTTTCCTTCACTGTTTTGAAGAAAGCTTCATGGGTGCAAGCCCTAAATCTAATTCTCATTCTCAGATTGTGCACTGTTTTGTATATATCTCACTTTGCCCCAGTTATAATCAGAGCACTGCTTGGCCATTCAGATAAGCCCAGAGTGAAACCTCTGGCTCTGTCTACGGGGAGTTTATCCGGGAGTTGCAGGGGCCTCTGCGTAGTGTTGAAAGGCAGATCTGGTCCAAGCTCATTTGGAAGTTGGAAGTTCTCTCGCTTCCTCAGCATGTAGAGTAAGTGGCCATTACCATGTCGTTGAAATCGAGCCATTGATTTGTCATGATTTGACAGATGGATTTTGAGAATGGACAAGTGGATTCTTTGGCTTCTGTAATTTTGCCTTCAAACTTACTTGAGAATTTAAGTCAAGAAGATTCTGCCTTAGTTAGAAGAGCACAGTTTACTTTCTTCAATAAAACTGGACTTTTCCAGGTAAGCTTTCATTAAATTATTATTTTTTAATGGCCTTTGAAGTTTTTTTCCTTAGAGATAAAAATAAAAATTCAAATTTCTTTGAACTATATCATAAAACACAAAAAAAGTTAATCTTTATTTCCAAAGTAAAGCACTTTAATTGTTTAAATATTTTATTCAGATAATATTCTTATTAACATGATAGGTTCTGGGCCGGCCAAATAGCTCAGCATATTAAAGCGCCTGCAAACAAGCAATGGGGCTGGAGATTCGATCTCTGGGCCTACCCTGCCAACCCCACCCCCAGGGCGCTCTGAGACAGCAATTGAGACTGGGCGTGGTGACACGTGCCTATAATCCCAGCTCTTGGGAGACTGTAAATAGGCAGATCACTACTAGTCCCATTTAGTAGTGAGACCATGAACATCCTGTAGACTCCTCCCTAAAATACAAAAAACAAACAAAAATGATAGACTTATTTCAGCTTTTAGAAGAGGTTTATCTTTTGTTTTTGGTGCCAAGGACCGAACCCAGGGCTTCCAGCTTGCTAGGCAAGCATTCTACCGCTGAGCCAAATCCCCAGCCCTATTATTTCAGCTTTTAAAGTAAGTAAAATATTAGGCTAAATCTTGGGTGATACCATTAGAAGTTAAGTTAGTAAAGAACTCCGGTTAACTATCTTATGCCTTTTGGGCATTTAGACTTTTAAAGTTGAAGAAGTTGTACACCAAAGGAAAAGAGTTTTTTGTAGCTCAGCAGGAAGCACTGTTTACATAATGAGAAGCATTCTTGGCTTTAATCAGTTTTCCCATTAGTATTTCAAGTGACCTCTGGCACCGGCACATCCGCAGAGTAGGATGGCATTGTGCTGAGCACATATTATAATTTTTATTGGCATCGGTTCTAGATACTAGAAGGTCTGCTGCCAGCAAACACAGTGACCTCGGTTGCCTTTGTGAGTACAACTGCATCTAGAGTGGTTTGGCTGAGTTCTTTCTTAAAAATAACAGTTGTACATTAAACTCAAAATACCAGCCTATGTCAGACAGTGAAGTGATGTCAAGGACATTAGGATTGTGTCTAATACACCCACCCTATGGATCGTGCAAAATGGAAAGGCCAGATAGTTTAATAGGTAAAGAAAAAGAATGACTTAGCACCAGAGAAATACATAATTCCAAAATTTTATGTGCAAATGTTTTATACTGACACATTTGTGGTTACATAAGTGTAATTTATTTTATATAAAAACATGTTATCTCCAAAGAACTTTATAGTTATGGATGCATACAACTGCATTTGTTTTAAATTTTATAACTTGAGATGTATAGCAGTGTCACATTGAAAAGTCATATTAAATGTAAAAGAAGTATCACATAATATGTATGATACAGAAAAGGAGGTCTGATTACAAGGAGAGGTTTCCTGTGTGAGGAGGACTTGACACAACTCTTAGACCTGTGAGGATCTGTTACCGCTTTGCGTCAGCTCTTCCCCACATCATTGTCCTCCTTTTTTTGGCTCTTCCAGTCAACATTAATGTTAGGAAGCATCCTTTGGGCTTTTAAAGTAGATCTAAGACAGAATAAAACATTTGAAAGGCTCCATGCTACCCCGCAATGGAATGAGCAGCGTAGGAGCACTTGAAGTAGAAGGCTGGTGTCACTGGCCAATTTTCAGTGATTTTGATAGTGATTACCGTGACGTGTCATTTACAAAGCTGCACTTTGGATGCTGGGGCATATTTGGAATTTAAGAGATTTTAGTTATTCCGGAATAACTGACAGATAAGCTGTGGTGCAGAAAGACCTTCAGGAGGTTGGATGTTACATACAAGTGGAAGACAAGAAAAGAGAACTTGCTAACAAGGCGGCCTGGGGGTCCAGATCAGTTCGCAGTACACGTGCTGACTTGACTTCCCGGTACCCTTTATCGCTGCGGGGGAATCTGCAGCCACTGGCATGTCCATAGGCCCAGGAGGCGGAGCTTTGGAAGGGCCCTGAATCAAGTGGAATTGTATTCTAGTCAGGCTGTTGGCATGGATGTGAGAGACAAATTTCTTTTTATTTTTCACACCATATTTCCTTCAGAGTCTTCTAAAGGAAAACAACTTCACCTGTTTTCTAGAGTAGGGAAATGATCTAATTGTTTCACAGCTTTTTATGAGTTTATATTATTTATGGGTTTGCATTGTTTCAGATGTTAGCTGGCTGACATCTGTCACTACCATCAAGAGCAGAGCTTTATGGATATTGCTTTATAATATTAGGTCACAGTGTTCCTTCAATGTATTTATTATAATAAGGGAAGTAGCACAGCTCCTTCAGGAAAGCCAGCAATTTGATGTTATAAACAGGATGTTCTAGAATTGGAGATCTTAAGTGTAAAAATTGCTGACCGTTTGTTTATTTTGGAGGTGCAAAGCAAAATAAAAGTGTGTACGTCTGACTGAGGCACGCTATGCATTTTTTGTTCCATTAAAAGGATGTAGGACCCCAAAGGAAAACCTTAGTGAGTTACGTGATGGCGTGCAGCATTGGCAACATTACCATTCAGGATCTGAAGGATCCCGTGCAAATTAAAATCAAACATACGAGAACTCAGGTAAGAAAATAATGCAGAGAGAAACAGCAATACAACTATTGTAGGGTTTGGTGAGCCTTGTCACTACATGGTGAATGACTTAGGAATATACCTTCCAGAAGGGAGAAGAGTTAGGCAGTGCTCTGCTTGAAGCAAGGCAGCACTAGCACTTAAGATCCAGAAACAAGAATGGCGGTGGTGATAGAGGCTGCTGCTCTTAAGTGATGAAACAATTGCTTCAAATAAGTTGGCTGCAGTTGCATTTGCGCCATTCTGCCAGGAGAGGTTTTGATTATTTCTTTATATTTCTAAAATTAAAGCTAACTGCAGCTGGGAAAGTCGAAGATCGAACAGGAGAGGTTGGGCTTATTCTTTAAGACGTTAGCAGCTAAGCTGCTAAAAATCTCAGCAGACTGTTCTCATTTCATTGTCCTTGCTGTCATCTCTATGTGGTGAAGTTAGATGGGCATTCCTATTGCCCAGTAGTCCAGGAGAGGATTTGCACACTATCATAAAGGGTCCCAGTCATGATCCTACCATGCATTGGACAAGCAGGAAGCTTCGTAGGATGGAAGCAGACTGGCAAGCTCAAAAAAATGAGTTAAGTCATCAAAGAACCTACTTTCCTTTGTCATGACCCCTTTAGGACCTCCTCAAACTACTCTGAACCTCTTTTTCTGCAGTCCTCTCATGCATACAATTTTAATTATTCTGAAATACTCATTCAGTAATACTGCGCATCTCCACACTGTTGCGCGACCACTACCACCATGCATCTCAGAGCTTTTCTGTCTCCCACAACTGAAGCTCTGTTCCCCACTGCCTGACCCAACAGCTCCTGGCAAACCTCTGCTGCTTTCAGTCTCTATTAATTTGACTTCTTTAGAAATATCTCATAAAAGTAGAAATACACACCACTTTTCCTTAGCAGACTGGCTTATTCTCCTTAGCATTGTAACTTGGGGATTCATCCATACAGACACAAGTGTCTGAATTTCCTTCTTTTCTAGGGATGGCTAATGGGTGTGGATATGTCACGTATTGTTTATCCATTCATTCACCCTTGGGCATTTGGGTTGCTTGTTTGTTGCAACTGTTACTGTTGAATATTGTGTGTGTGACCATCTCAGAGTCCAGTTTTTAATTTGTTCAGGTATATACCCAGTATTAAAAGTACATTTTGAAGATGATGGAAAATTCCAGTGTAAAAGTTTTGCGAAGTTCTAAGAATGATAGTGGATTTAGTATCTAATGGTGAGACTATAGAAAAATTATGATGAGCTGTAGAAAAATGGCTCGTGTGATTCTTCATGAGGTTGTAGCTGATTTTTCACCTGAAGTCTCCATAAAAGGTCGCCCTGATGTCTTCAGGATGTCCAGGTTGTCTAATGCTGATCTGTCTCTTTGTGAAATGAGGGGCATGTTCAGTCTCACCATATCTCAGTCACATGATTTTAAGTTATTTTAAACCCAATCTCACATATTGTTTTTTTATGTTAATCTAGGAAGTACATCAGCCCATCTGTGCCTTCTGGGATCTGAACAAAAACAGTAAGTTTTTCAAATACAGATTGCGTTAATATAGATGAGAGCTGCATTTTAAACCTTGCTAGACACCCCTGTTTCCTTTCATTCTGCCTCAGAAACCAAAGTGAGTCACAGTAGAAGTGTAAGGGTGACTGAGCTGCAAAATTTGGCTTAAATGCCTGGTGAGTCAGGTATAATTGCTACAACTGCTCAGTCTTTGTACAAAAAAAAATACACATATTTGACTCTTTTTGCTCTTTTTAAAATAAAACCATCTCTTCTATTTGAGCTATTTGTGAAATACAGTATGCGTTCTTGCTGCCACTTTTAGCTGAACGGAGACATATGCATAATCTGATTATTCTAGAACACATCTAAGGGGATTGTTTGGTATGCCCAAGGTGTGCACTTAGAAAGGCAGCTCCCAGATCTGAAATTCTGAAGTGGTGGAAAGCACACTAGAGGAAGATAAACACGGGGATCAGAGTGGCGATATGGGACATGGAAAAAAGGAACAGCTCCAAGGTAGTGTTTAGCAGCCAAGAAAGGAGAGTAGAATTAAGGGTAAAGCAAATCATTCGGCAGGGGTGTGTCAGGGCTTTGGAGGAGAAAGAGAAGTGAAGTGGCTTCATGATTTTGCACCCAAAGGGTCACTTTTTCTCCAAATCCTTCACTGGAATCATTGTAGCCCAATTGGTCCTGGCTTCATAGAGACCTATATTTAAATCATATATACCCTCGAAGTGGCCCAAGCCTCCTTTTTTATACTCCTTGTTAGAGCTGGGCAGGGGTATTCTTCAGTATGTTAGTGGCAGAGCTTTGAGATCCTAATTTACTCATATACTGTACATCATGACAAAAATTTCCTTGCATCTTAAAATAAATGGATCCAATATGTTAATAATACACGAGCTGGTCATACGTCACATTATATGATACAAGTCACTTGGGATGTATTCACACTATTTGTAATAAGTCCTCGCCCTGCATGACCACTACCTGTATAATAGCGTGTCTGTATTTCCTTCCTTTCTAGGGATGGTCTAAGAAGCCAGACGTACTTTATTCTTGTATTTTCACCGAAACATATCCTGGTCTTGGCAGCCGGGGGAGCACTGTCTAGTGAATGCATTAGCGTATGGCATATTCGAAAAGATCACTTTTTTATAGATATTCTTAATCAAAGTTAAAATTTACACTTGAGTCAAACGCCTAAATAACCCCCGAGCTACTGCAATAGAACAATAGTTAGAATGTACCAAAATAGATAATTTCCACTTGCCTGCCTACCACTAAAATGTGATTCTAGGAACCTGAATTATTCTTGGTATTGGCTTTAAGAGTGAGTTATAATCCCAGGTACTTAGGAAGCTGAGGCAGCGGATCACATGTTTCAAGACAGTCTGGGTAATTCAGTGAGGTCCTGATTCAGAAAATTAAAATAAAAATAAAGGTCTGGGTGGTAGAGCACCCCTGGGCTCCACCCCCTGCAACACACACACACACACACACACACACACACACACACACACACACATTGTATACATCCTACAGATAAACTCTAGAAACCAGTAGAAACTAAATCAAATTTCCCTGAAAGTCTCACTCCGTATAGAAAAGTCACTGACCTGTTGTTCCGTTTCGCTCCCTTTTCCCTTTCTTCCAGAGAGTTTTGGGGGATGGAACACGTCAGGATGTGTCGCTCACAGCGATTCAAATGCCAGTGAGACCATCTGCCTATGCAACCACTTCACACACTTTGGAGTCCTGATGGTAAGGGCAGAGCTGACCCCCATCTGATGGGATGTGGTTTCAGAGGCAAATTTGTTTTTCTGTGAGTCCACCTTTTAGATTTTGTGTGTTTTGGGAATTAGTTCCTGGATAATGTCCATCTCTACCCTGCATCTTGATTCTTAAGCAATAATCTAATTCACAGAAAACAAATATTACAATTATGTGAAGATGATTGTAGAAAAGAACTCTGTTCTTCTTGTAGTATTAAGTGGCATGGTAGATGATTCAAGAGAAAAGAAAATCCTCATGAAACCCTTCAGAGAAATAAAACAAGGAGACAGGTGGAGAGGAAAGGAGGGAGGAAAGTTCAAATGAAGAAAATGTTTCATGTTATTAATATGGAGGAAAACTGTGGCTGGATCAACCAAAATCGCCTTCCTGAGGTGACAACTGTGTTGTTTTCTGCTCTTACTCTGCACCATGACAGTGTGATCAGTGATTCCCTGTCCCGGAGACTGTGGTCTGTAAGGCTAGATTAGCGACTCACCTTAGCATGGAGCCTTCAGTCCTGCATGAGAGACGATGGGTGCAGCATTTTTCTTGTGCTCAGGCCTTCATTGCATTCATTTCTTCCTTTCCTCCATCCTCCTTTTACATGACCCTGCCTTTTAGCTCAGCAACCCATGTACTCCACAGTTGCAGTAAGTAGACCAGTGTGTGTTCTTACCACACCTAATCTTCGGGATCCACCCCACCGGAGGACTGAATTCCTCCATAGTGCCACGCCTCCTTTGCCTTTTAAGTCCATTTGTGTCTTTGCAAACATTCTTGTGGTATCTAGAGCAGCCTCCATTATCATAACAGTCCTTGTTTCAGTATAGTTTCGAAAAGGGGATGAACTCTGTTTGTTTTTTCAGTAGGGTTCGGGAACGGGTAATGTCAGCCGAGGCATGAAAGCTTTTCCAATTGGAAACACAGACATGAGGCTGTGTTTATCCTTTCCCTTAAGCCCTACGCCGGCCTTCCTGTGGGGACTGGGAGGAGCAATGGGGGATGTGGTCCTTGGCTCTGAACTACTTGGCCTATGCAAGTGGCCATTGTCCCATGGCAGCTTTGCAAGTTGTAATTTTCCTGACAACCCAGGACATAAATGCTCTGAGGGACAAGAACAAGTCATTGCAGAAGGTGTCAAATCACAGAAAATAACTATGAATACTTTTATCTATTAGCAGAACGTGCACATGAGCGCTTAAGTAGTAGCGCATTTTCCCTTCGCAATGTAAAAAGAAACTGAATTTTCCTTCCATCTCTCCTTTCTTTACAAGTGATAGCAGGTATTCTTTTATAAAATAACCTATTTTGAGAAATGAAATTAAGCTGTAGCTTAATTCATTTAAACATTTCTACTATGTGTGAATACGATTATAAGTTCAATATTACAGACATAATAAAAAAGAATTGACTACTCAGAGATGGCTTGTCGACAAGCAGATTTTGCTGCCCATTGCTTTGAATCTCCAGTTCCTTTGTATGAGGCTGTAATTTGCATATTACCTTTATGTTCCCATCTGATTAAACAACTTAGTTTACATATATATGGAGAGAGGCATTTTTTATGTTATCTTCCCATTTTCCATCTTGATTGCATTTGTAAATTTATAAACTACTGGAAGAGGAACTTTCCAAAATTTGTCCTTTTTGGCAGTGTGTCCATATCCTTTCAGCACTTGCCAGACAGACCACCAAGACATTGTTAAGAGTTTTTCTTGCTAGATAAACTCTTCACCCATTGTGTATTACCAGAGTCCTAAATTTTCCCATGACGCAGTTACCCATAGGTGTATCTTCTACTTTACAAAAGTATGTAGACTATAATGTCCACTTCTATATTTCTCTACAGTAAAAACTTTTGCTTTTTTTCCATTAAAAATCATATCTTTTATTTCTAGATGAAATCTATTCTTGTTTTCATAGTGAGTTTTAAGCATCCATTTTTCTTAAGCCACCATCTAGGAAATCAAGGTCAATCTCAGATATTTTCATGCTTCATCTTGTACCCAAATAATCCAGCAGATTTAATATTGGCATTCATCATCTGTCATTCCCTTCACCCATCCTTAAAATGAATCAAATTTGGAATTCTCAACATTTTCTGCCTCAGTAAAATAAGGTGTGGAATTAGATTTCTTTCTTACCACCTTGGACCTGTGGTCGCCAGTTGAACTGGGTTTACAAGATGGGGAATTAGAGATGTTCCTTGGCCAGAGTCTCTACCCGTACAGATGTAGAAGAGAGACTGAGACCACAAGGCGAATGGCTGTGGGCGGCAGGGTACCGCTGCCTGCCTTGGTGGTGGCATCAAATTGGATTTGGGATAGCAGAGGTGTTAGGGAGGTGTCACCTAATGGTGGCATGGCAGCGGTTTAGTTGGAATAAACCTACGTGGGTAGGAGCAGTGCCAGGAGCAGCAGCCCCAGCCCAGCCCTGCCACCAGCACGCTACCCACATCCGCTTGTCGGTTTTGCGAGAGCCAGTGGCACGTCACTCGGAGTGCCCTCACATCTGTGGTCCAGTTCTCCAGGCCGAGTGATCCTGGATAATCAGACTGCTGCAGAGCTGAGTGGCACTATCTGGAAGCCACGCCCTGTGCCAGCCGCCTTTCCCTCATGCGCTTATGGTCCCCTCGGGCCCTTGAGCTCTCGAGTCTGCTGGTCTCTGTCACTCTGTACGCTTCTCCATGTCACAGAGGCACCTGTTCCCTCCTGTCGCTCACTTCACACACATGTATGTGCACACAGACGCCGCCTACTCCAGACCTGTGTGTACGTAGATTTATTGATATTTTTTAAATTAAAGAAAATTAACATATAGAAGGAAATATCTGTATCAGTTTTTTTCAGAAGAATCTAGAAGTTTATATTGGATATTCAGTAAATCCCCATTTCAAAGGAGGCTCTATTTTAGAACATGCCCATGTTTGAAGCATTTTTTTTCATCCAGACATGAATGTCTGGTCTCACCTCAAGATGTATTCCTGTTTTAATTCCCTTTTTAAGGAGGAAAAGGCTGCTTTGTTCCACGAACCCCCAGATCCAGTCCTAGCTCAGGCCCGATGACATGATACTTTACATGATACTTGACATGATACGAAGACCCAAAAAACTCCACCAAGAAGCTACTAGAATTAATACAGAAATTCAGCAGCATAGC
>NDGN011529034.1:542-18417 GCA_002564285.1 Tympanoctomys barrerae
AGAGTCACATGGAGAGAAAACATTCTCTCAGGCTTTCACAGAGAGTACATTGGCCAAGCACTGTCCGTGACTCATCCACGTGGCTGACACTGACAAAGGTTCTACAATCTGAGGTACAAGGTTTCAAGATAAATCCTGAGGGGATTTGACTGACCTTATCAGATCCAAAACATCCTGTTTTGACTTTCATTTTTATCTAGAAAACTCACTCTTTGTTTGCTCTTTTTCATGGTTGTGTAGTGTGGTGCACCTTTCCCTCATACAGACACTGGGTTGATTTTTAAAATTACCTGACTGTAATTGAAATTACTAAGAATGCTATCATACTGAAGATCAAAACTTCTGTGAAGAATTTTAACAAGAGGGAATGTTAGAAAACTATTAGAACCTAAAGACTGAGTGAGTCTTGAATAAAAGGACAAACCCTGTGCATATTTCAGCTAAAGGATTGGCTTCCCATCTCAGAGGAGAATCTCCAGTGATACACATCACACAGTGGGCTTGATCTTCTAGTCATCGTTCCTTCAGTGATTCAGTAATCACTCATGGGTTACATGCTGTGAAAAGCACCATGCTAAACGGCAGAAAGTACTAATTAAAAAGCAATGGTTCTTGCCCTTGATGATCTCACTGTCTAACAGACCATGCGAGCTAAGTGCAGAATGGTACAGTGAATGTTATTTTAATGTGCTTTTTCACATACTGCATGGAAAGCAAATCTGCAGACATCACCCAATAAAGCAGAGCCACCGAGACCAGATTCCATCTTCATTATTTCTAGCAATAACAGTAAAAGTGTAAGTGCACTGAAAATACTTAAGCACAAGTATGCATCTTCACCAAAAGGGAAAAATGGACTCAAATTACTTATAAGAGTGATTAAAGATTTCAAATAAAATGTATGAAGCTTTATTTGATTGTGAGATCTGTTATTTTGAAATAAACTTGCTTACTGTGATTTTTTCCTCCTTTCAACTAAGTTAAAAATATTATCCCTCTAGGGAAAAACAATTGATATGACATTGTTCTATAATTCTATAAAGTGTGTTAAAGTGAATACACTTATTTCTGCAAGAAAATAGCTGATTTACATCATAAGTTTGTTAGTACACAAACACATCTGCTGACAAAAGAAATTTTCTGTAAAAATAAAAGCAAAGGAGGCATCTGCTGTAGATACGTGAATAAAGCAATTAGTCTCTCTGGAAATTAAAGCTGGTAGAAAAGTTTAAATGGGAATAGTCAATATCATGAAATACATTTGATTCTGTTTGTATAGTACATGAGAAAACAGCCACTTGCCTATATCCATGCAGGTACCTCTCTGCATGTCTGTGCATTCTTCTAATATTGGTGCTAAGATTTTGGAAACCAACTCTGCAGATTCTTTGAGTATGCACTATGGGTATCATGTTCTATCTCATCAGAGGTAAATTGTCCCTTCTCTTCTGGTATTTAAACCTTGGATTATTAATATTTAAAATGTAATACTATATATACATTTATATATTTTATATGCAGTTTACAAATATCCTTCCATCAAGTGGGTGGGCAGTGTATGCTGAATATGTGGTACATAGTAGATCTTCTTTTTCTCCAAGAATAAGAACTACTTCTGTTTCAAAGTAGATTCAAGTTCAGGTTGAATTTGGATTCTAACCAAATTTTATCACTTCTAAAAATCTCTTAAACAAATAATTATGTGTCTGCTCTAGCATGTTGAAATTACATTTTGCAATTCCAATCTGCACTGGGTACCTCCTTTTTCTGAAACTCAAAATGTGTTCTTGTGGTGGCACTAGGCAAGGACTGATTTCATATGTGAACAGGCATCTAGCACACTTTTATTGACACTACAACTAAAGATTTTACTTTTCCTGCTAAATTATGTTTATGTTATACGATGACTTATCTCTTTTGTCCTTCCAGTTTTCTTTTCTAGACCTCATTTTATCCTATTATATTCCAATTGTTTAAATTAATATCTATTACTGTACATATTAAAGGGGTTGAGTGTGATTCATGCAATAATATACATTAGTATACACTAATGAAATGCAACCTTCTATTATCCACCCTACTTTTACCCTCTTTTCAACCCCTATTAGATATCATTGCACATTCAGGTTGATACTTTAAAGTTTTCACATATGATAAAAAATATACTACATTCATCTACCTGTGTCTGGCTTATTTTATTTAATATAAATCTATTGTTCCATCATTATGCAATTGCAGACATTTGTTCTTATTTATGGTTGAAAAATGTTCCATTGCTTGCATCTGCAAGAATTTTAATCCATGCACATGCACCATATTTCAGCTATTGTGAATGATGTGGCAATAAAAATGAGCATTCAGAACTCTCTTTACTATGTTCATTTCATTTCCTTAAGATCTATACCTTGAAGTGGAAGGGGTGGATCTTACTATGACTTATTTTAGTGCCTGAAGGGACTCCATATTATTATCTATAATTTTCTATAATTTACATTCTTGTCAACAGTCTATGAGATTTCCTTTTCTGCACATCCTTACCAGCATTTGTTAACTATTGTGTGTTGAGATGGCATCTCATAGCTTGACATTTCCCCAATGACTAGTGATATGGAATTGTTTTCATATATTTACTTGTCACTAGTATTTCTTCAAAATTTGAGTAGTGAGATCTTTTGTCTATTTTCAAGTTGAATTACTTTTCCACAAAAAAATGAAAATGCTGAGGAAAATAATTTAATTCACAACAGCTGCAAAAACAAGGTATCACAGTCGATGAGATAGCTCAGTGGACTAAACAACTGTCTAGGCAAGCACAGGGACCTGGGTTCAATCCCCTGGTACCTCAGGCTTTGTGGGCCTTGCCACTGGGAATGCTGAACCAGCCACCCAGATGGCTGTGGCGATGCATGTCTGTAATACCAGTGCTTGGGAGGCTGAAACAGGACGATCGTTATGAATCCAAACTGCATAGTGAGACTCTGTACCAAATACAAAATACAACAAAACAAATGCTTCTGCATAGCAAAGGAAATAATAAACAGAGTGAACTAACAACCTATAGGATGGGAAGATATTTACAATATTTTCATCTGATAAGAGTTTAAGAACCAATCAAATAGCTCAGCAGATTAAAATACCTGCAAGCAGGCTCAGAGGCCGAGGGCTCTATCCCCAGGCCTTCCATGTTTTCCCTGCCCCTGGGGCTTGCTGAGATGGTGATCAAGACTGGGCATGGTGGTGTGCGCCTATAATCCCAGCTCTGGGAGGCTGTAAACAGGCAGATCACTATGAATCTAATCTAGCAGTGAGACCCTGAACATCCTCTGGACCCTTTCCTAAAATACCAAAAAAAAAAAAAAAAAAAAAGTTTAATAGCCAGAATATGAAAGAAACTCAAAAAATGTACCAGCAAATAAAGATGTTTAGTGCTGTGAGGGACATATAAATTCTAAAAGCAACGTGAGAAGGTCAAATGACTAAGAATGGATAATCTAACTTTATGAAGACAAAAACTGGAGACCTTACATTTCCTGATTTCAATCCACATTGTACAACTATTAAAATCAAGACAGGGTTTTATTGACATAATATGTCAATGCGATAAAATTGAATTCAGAAATAATCACAGGTAAAACAATTGGATGCCTGTATGTCAATAATAAATTTGGATACATTATTAAAAGCTACAAAAATACTCACGTGAAATATGTAAATATAAATGCCAAGAATATAACTGTCGGAAGGGAGTGGAGAGGCAAATTTTTCTGACCTTTCCATTAGGCAAAGCTTTCATTAGACTGAACAAAAATCTGCTCTGACTAAGGAATGATATTTAAACTGGACTTCATTTTGTTACTCAGATCACATTATCAAGACAAGTACTTCCAGAGTGAGGGAGAATATTTGCAACCCTTTGTGTTTCATAAAGGACTTTTATATAGAATATATAATTTTCATCACAAAATATAACAAAACTCTTGATGAATGATCAAAGTGTCATGGTAGGCATTAGTAACAGAAATAAGAACCAATGAACACATCAGCTATGTTGAACCCCATTAGAATAAGTAAGACTAAATAAATGCAACAGTGTGACACTCTGAACAATCAATATTATGACTACATTAAAAAAGATAATATTGAGTTGTGGTGGAAAAGTATAAAAACAAGATTTCATACACTGATGATGCGAGTGTGAACAGATGTGGACATTAGGAAAAACAATCTAAAATTTCTTCAAACTCTGGGGAAATTCTACTCTTTGATATATACTCTGAGAAACAAAAGTATTCATATCATGTAGTAAAATATCACAGTCTGTAAATGCATGCAATTTTGACTTTTTAACTATAAATAATGTTAACAAAAATTCAATAGCATTTAAGTCATTGATTCAAGGGAATTTTTTAAAATGAAGACTTTTAAAAATGCGTATGCATACACAAAAATTTGAATATGAATGTTCACATTTGCCTTATTCATAGTAGCTGCAAGTATACACCATCTGTTGTTGACAAATTGACTAATGGATAGATGAAACAATACATAGAAGACATAGTAGTGCAATAAAAATAATATTGTACTGACATACTCTCTTATGCATAGAAATTGAGAATACTACACTACATTATGGAATATGACAAATAAACCATACTATGTACAATTGCATCTTTGTAAAATATTCAGTATCTGTAAAATCTTCAACAATATTAATAGCTCAATAGTTTCCTAGGCTGAAGTCTTGGGAGAGAAGAAAATTAGGAAGAATGCAAACTCCCCATTAAAGACTAGACATATCTTTATCAAAAAAATCTTTTTATTTGTTTGGCACGGGGTCTTTCTATGCAGCTCAGACTTTTGTTGATCCTCCTGTTTCAGCCTTCTCAGTGCTGAGATTACAGGTGTGCACTACCATGCCTAGTTTCGGTGGCTGACACCTAAAGCCCGGTGTTGCCAGGGCATGTCGTACTGGGGATCAAACATGGGTCCTTGTGCTTGCCAGGCAAGTGCTTAGACTGCTAAGCTATCTCCCCAGCCCCTACAAATGTCTTTCATATGCACGATAATATTAAATGGAAAATGGTAATGGATATGCAACTCTCTCAACATACTAAAAACATTTAGGTGTATATTTCCAGATTTTAATTTTAACGTGTGTGATTTATCTCTTGAAAAAATTGGTTTTCTTTTAAAAAGACAACTCCTTGGAATTTTGGGTGAAGTTATTTATTCATCTATTTGTTTATTTGTTTTTTCTGTATTTTAGGGAAAGTTCTACAGGATATTCAGGGTCTCACTACTAGAGAAGACTCGTAGTGATCCTCCTGTTTAGAGCCTCCCAAATGCTGGGATTATAGGAGTGCATCACCATGGACAGTCTCCATCACCATCTCAGTGTATGCTGGGGTTAGGGCTAGCATGCAGGCCCAGGCATTGAACTCCCAGCCCCTGGAGCCTGCTTGGAGGTGTTTTAATCCTCCGAGCTATTTGGAGGTCTTAATTTTTTAATATTAGGAATTTTATTATACATGCTTTTTCAAAGTAGTGAATATGGATTAATGTCTAAAATTCAACATAACAATATGAACATTGCCACATACAATTTAACAGAAATTCTCATACATTAATGCAATTATTTTATTGTAAATTAATATATCATTGATAAGTATTTAAAATTTATTAGGAAGTAAACATATTCTTGTAATCAGATCTGGAGTTATCAAATGGAATATTTAAATAAGAAAAGTAAATACTTATTTTTGCCAATAGATTAATTTATATTTTAAGTGAATATTGTGGACAATTATTTATAATAGGTTAAAGTTAAAGCAATCCTAATGCTGATCAACATAGGCAAACCTTTATGATGCACCCATTCCTGGGCTCTTTATATATAAAGTTCAAAAATTACAATGAAAGAAAAATCTTAAAATAAGGTGGGAAAGTTATAGTTAAAAGATCAAGAAAGTAGAACAAAAGTTAAATGGGTCTTGTCTTCTGAAATCAGCAAATAAGTAGAGAATGGAATGGAAGATTAATTGTTGAAAGAAAAAGAAACCTAGAAGAGAAGAACTAGTCTGTAAGGAGCAGAATTATCTTCCAAAATTAAAGAGTAGGTAAAGATTTTTCAGCAAATATGTATTTTAAAGTTTTCTCAAAATGTCTATTTTGCAGGAAATGTTAGAATTTCTTTATACAGAGAAGAAAATGTATAGTGGTCAGAAAAAATTGGTCTGTATTGGGCACAGAAAAGTGTTGGAGAAGGAAGAAATAAAGGTAAAACCATATTTTCTTCTCTCACCTGATCTAACTGGTAAGAGTGTTGAAAATAAAATAGTACTAAAGTACTTGTGAATATAATACATGGATAAATGACATCAGTGTAAACAATATTGTACAAATAGAAAGGAGGCAATACAAGTACAATCTTTTTATATTTCTTTTTCAGTCTGCCAGTATCTTATGGAAAATTGTTATGAGAGAATTTAGCCTACAGCTCCTTTTTTGGTCAGATTCTTCTATGGTTTTGCTATCTGGGTAATACTTGCTTCTAGGAATGAATTTGGGAGAATTCATTCCATTCAAATTTTATTAAAGATTTCGAGGAGTAGTGGCTTTAGAGCTCTAAATTTCTGGTCGAATTTAACAGTCAAGCCACCAGGATCTGGGCTATTTCGTTGCTAGATCTTTAATTACAGCTTCTATTTCATTGACTGCTATTAGGCTATTTAGATTTTGTATATCTTCCTGATTCAGCTTTGGCAATTCATGTGGCTCTAGAAATCTATCCATGTCTTCTATATTTTTCCTCATATTTGAGTGCAGGTCCTCTAATACATGTTGATCTTTTGGATTTTCTGCAGAATCTATTGTAATTTCATCCTTAACTGCATCTATTAGAGTGTTTTTCTTTCTTTTCTAATAAGGTTGACTAGGAGTTTAAAATTTTATTTTAATTTTTCAAAGAACAAACTCATGATTCTTTGTACTAATTTTTTTGGCCTCAATTACATTAAATTTGCTATGATCTTTATAATTTGCTCCATAGTATGAACTTTGGATTTGACTTCTTCTATTCTGAGAAGTTTAAGGTTCAATATTACATTGTTTATTTGAGCTCCTTCACTTCTACTGATGTGAGAATTCACCAGTATAATTTTTTGTCTTAGTATTGCTTTCAACCATTATGGCAATCAGTATGAAGATTCCTCCAAACACTAGGACTAGACGATCCATTTGACTGGGCTGTCCCCATTGTGGGTATTTTTTTTTATAGACTTAAAGCATCTTCACAGCAATATGCGCATACCCATGCTTATGGCATTATAGTTTATGGTAGATAAATCTTGGAGACAGCCCAAATACCTCATCTGCCAGTGAATAGATGAAGAAGAATTTTTTTTCATATGAGTAATAATCAGCCATAAAGAAGGAACAACTTGGGACATTTATAGGTAAATGAACGGACCATGAGGCAATGCTCTTGAGTGAAATATCTGAGGCACACACATTTAAGTTCTATACTATTTCTGTGGTATAAGAAAACAAAAGTGTAAACAAGGCTCAAAACATATGATAGTTATTGTGAAATAGGAAGAAAATGTGCAAAAAAAAAAAGAAGGGATACAGGGTGGCAAGGTAAGGACAAGAAAAAGAAGAAAAAGTAGAAACAAAGCTTTTGAAAATTGTTGAGGGCTTCTGTGTTGTCCTCCCTCAGACTCATGTGTGATATTGTTTACTTGTGAGCACCACAAGCTAAATATAGGTGATATCCTCAAATTGTTTTTCAATTTAATTAGTGAGTCTGGCCAAGGGTGTATATGTATTTTCTTTAAAGCAAGGCTGTTGATAATATGCTAACATAGCTTATTATTTATCATTGGCTGTGGCTAAGCTCAGATAGGCAAGCTGCGATACCACAGGACTAAGATATGAGTTAATGTCTCTTCTAAGGCCTGCATGGATCTAGAAGAAATTCCTTCCCAATTTGACAACAAAGCAGGTTATTTGTTACCCACAACTGAAATCTGACTGTTGCTGTTCCTTCAGAAAGAATGCTTTGTTCTCTCTGGTACGAGCTTTGCCAGCTTCACCACTTATCTATTACAGACAGCTGCAATCTCTTCATCATTTTCCTCAATGAATAAATACCAAGTTTCCGAGTAGCTCACGACCTTTTGTTTCCATAGTACAACTGTGCTACCCTAGATTCCTGCCTGTACTTCTATTGTGTCTCTTCTTCTTTCTTCCTACTGTACACTGTAACCTCAGGAAGGACATTGGGGACACCCTGCAGAAGTCCCTGATACCTGACATCATGCAAAGGGTCTCTAACAGTAAATAAGGATGAGAAGAGGGTTGAAGGCAGGGGGGAGGTGAGGAAATGAGAAAAAAAGAAGATACATCATGTCCAGGTACAAACTGCCGATGATGAATGTGAGCATATCTAAAATGTATCAATAAAATTAATTAGTCAAAAATAAGTAAAGTGAATAGAAGCTATATTCTCAAATTGTAGTTTAATGAAATGTGACAAGCAACATTTATTGACAATATATATTGATCTCAGATTAAAGATAAATGTACTTCTGAGGGCTAAGAAAAAATGTGTTATTGTTTTAAAATTTCAGAACAACAGCAGAAAACCAGCATGTCCAGATGCTGGAAACAGCAATGTAATCAGTGTTTGATGTTATCACTTTTCTAAGTGGCATGAACCAAACATTATTTTGTTTCTTTAGCTTTTACAGAGGCTTAGTATATTTCTTCTTTGAATTCTAGTTTCCAACAAATTTAAAATTTTCACAAATTTTGAACCTGTGCTCAGACATACATTCTGCTAATTATCTCTACTGCACACATAAAACGAGGAAAAACTAGATAGAATGCATTACCTTTATTTTTTTAGTTTAAAAATAATAAAGTGCTTCAAAATCATATGCTAGTATTATAAAATGCAAGCATATGTAAGAACATAAAGGGTATTCATTATTCAATAATTCAAGCTGTTAGTATTGTTGAAAAGCAAAATTGTGAAAAATTGGGGTAAATATTTGTTTTTTCAAGAAGGATAGTGATATTGAGTGTTTGATTTGAACATGCAAGGGTATTTTGCAATACCTTGACCTGATCAAAGTAGCATTACTGAAAGGAGAGTGGGCAGTCATATCGGCAGGAGAGAAGAGTTTGTTGTCCTCTTTCAGTAACTGTTTTCTAGCATCCCCCTATGTGTACGCTGGGCTCAGTCCACAGTGCTTAATCACGTCCTTTTGACAGATGGTTTGATTTTGTTGTTGCTGTTGATGATGAGAATGATCATTCAAAACTATTAAAACAAATTAGCTGTATGTATGAGTTGTAAACAGGCACTCAACTACTCAATAGTTCATTAGATTTGTCACATAGCACGCAGAGCTTGGAGAAAGGACACTTTGTTAAAAATAGGGACTTTGTGGGCAACATTTATTTATGAATTAGATTTGAATTGCTCATTCATTTTGTGTTAGAAAGATTTGAATTTTCAGAAACTATTAAAAAGGCAGAAGGAGGCTCGTCCATTCTTTCATTTGAAATACCAGAAATACAACATGATTCTACTCTTTTCTCTGCCAGTAAAAGTGATATTAGTCTTCAACAAGTTATGTTATCAGTCTTGGTCTGTTTTCTAGTCTACAAAAGTGGCAGAAAAAAGTAGGAACCTCTAGGTTTTCTGAAAGAATTAAATAAGTTACACATGTAAAGTGATTAGGTATGGGACTAGAACACATGGTAGCAAATGTCAGGAACTTAGTTAATATTAAATGCTTATTAAAATACACTTTTGTCTCCCTACTCTATGATAAAAAGTATAGTAGTGGTTATTCTAATATATTAATAGTTTACATTATAGCTGGGTTGGTGCCTCATGACTATAATCTCAGACAGGAAGATCCTTGTGAGTTTGAGACCAGCCTGGGCTACAAAGTAAGCTCAAGGCCAGCTTGAGCTGCACTGTGAGACCATCACAAAAAGACTAACAAAATAAAACATTGTAAATGTAAATTTTAGCATGTTATTTTATTTCATCCACAATATAGTGGGAGGGCCAGCCAGATTGCTCAGCAGATTAAAGCACCTGCTCAGGCAGAAGCAGGGACTAGGTTCGCCCCCTGGTGTGCTGTGTTGGCCCCGACCCTGGGGCACATGGAGACAGTGATTGAGACTGGGCGTGGTGAAGCATGCCTGAAATCCCAGAGCTTGGGAGGCTGAAAATGGATGGATCACAATGAACCTGTTCTGTGTAATAGACTGTGTACAAAAAAAAAATTTAAAAATGAGGGTACACAATATATTGGTTTAAAGTGCTTTTTTATTTAGAATTGGGCTGACACAGAGAAAGTTTAATCAATGTACAGATATTCAAATTATAGTTGCATAATTTTACTGAATCTTAAAGGTTAATTAAATAAAATCTTACAAGAGTCTCCTGCTGAAAAATAGGGGATTAAATAATTTTTCAGGATATTTAGAATTATACTTAATTACATCTGCAAAGTATTTTGAGAGCATGGAATACAGAGGGATTAAAATTTCTTTCATTGTTTCTTAGATGGACTGCTAGCTCAAGGGCTGCGTCTGAACAGAGCAAACAAAATAATTTCAAGTAAAATTTTATATTAGGTACTTTACTCAACAGGTTAAGAATAAATAGCTCAGGGCCTCTGCATCATTAAAAACTCTGAGGTAATATTTTTGATAATGTAAGAAGAAAAATTAAATATTATAATTAATACAGAAAAAGAGGCAATTTACTTCTTCTGTTACCTCTTCTAAAAAGAGGTAACAGCAAACCTGACTGCTTTCCCAGTTATTATGACTTCATACACTAATGCTAACTAGCTCCACCCCAGCATCTCAGTTTTGCAGAAATGTTTTGCCACTATATGTCATCACCGCTTACTTACGCTCTTTTATAAATTTGCAAATTCCACCTATTTCAATTATTTGCATTTTGGGTAATATTATTAAAATACAAGTCTCTATATATTAGCACAGTGATTAAACATATAAATCTTCATCTATAGAGTGAAGTCTCAATACCATAGCAATATTTTAAAGATTCATAACCATCTTTTATTTCCTATCTATTAAACTTTGACTCTTTTCATCATATATATATTCTAATATATATTATATGTTATGTATAATATATATTATATACGTATATTCTATAAAAACTAAACTGAATTTAGTTACCTAAATGTTTAACTTATTTCTATCTTCTAAGCTAATGCTGGCATACAGCACCTGACAAATAATTATTTTTGATGGTAGAAAAGAAAATATTAATGAAGAAGACATGAGCCCTTCTAGGGAATCCTTCTCAGTCTATCTCAGAACCATAGAAGAACGCTGAGTCCTCTTTTGTGGGCCATTTTTATTCTATTCTAAATGGCTGTAGCTTAGTGGTCAGGTGTAGCATCTAACATGGACTAGCTGAACTGTAATGCTGCCCTTCAGGAAGTAAATGGCCACTAATACTATCATCAGCAAGTAAAGTAACAAATGTCTGTTTACTCTCATGCTGCAGTAGGACATTAACATTTATCATATGACATTTTCCAAGAATAAGTTATTTATCATGAGGAGTAAGCTATTTTTAGCTGCTCCTTGAAATTCTACAATAGCTGTTGTGTAGCATTTTCCATCCAGTCTTATTGGTCATCTTTTAAAGTCACATCAGGGGCCTTGTCCTCTCAGAACTTATACTGAATTGGGAATAAAAGAAAAGTACAATACTTAACTATATAACAGTGACTAAAATTAACATTTATTATGTACACATAAAGATACAAATAGAGGGCCAGAGAGATAACTCAGTGGACTAAGTATGTGCTTTGGCAAGCACAGGGACCAAGTTTTGATCCCTGGTTCCACACGCCATGCCCTCCTCACTTCTGGGGGGAGCTGAGATAGCAACTGAATCCGGGCATAGTGACGCCCATGAGTAATCCTAGCACTGGGGAAGCTGAAACCAGGAGAATGACCAGGAGTCTGAGCTGCATAGTGACACCCTGTACTAAATGCTTGAATGTGAAAAAAGGTACATATGGAGATATAGATACAGATAAATAGCTACAGGTATAGGTATACATAGACATGGTTAGATAAATATAAATACATATAGATAAATATAGGTAGATATGTCATTACCTGTAAAGGGAGAAATTGAAGTATAATAAATTGTAGAACTACAGAATATAAAGAAGAAAAGCATTCAGAATATGCAATGAATTAATAAATACACAGATAGGTAAGGGCATCCATGTATCACTTAATGATGGGCCATGGCAGAGTTCTGAGAAATGTGTCAGTAGGTGGAACTTTCATACAAACATCATAGCATGTACACATGAACTAAGATGACTGCAGCATCACTAGTTCATAGAATCTTTTGAAACTACTCTTTATATTTGGTCCATCATTAACCAAAAAAATCATTATGCAGTGCATGACTGTGTATACAGGAATATTTATTGCTATGTATAAATATTCAGAATTTTCAGGACATATCTCAAAAACAATGATAAAATTTAGTCAGAATGAATGAGGAAAATATTGCTGCTATAAGGACTAGTTAGAGGATTTTTATAGAATGTTTAGATGCAGGTACTTCAGAATTAGACAAGAATTGCAATTGAGTCTGTGTTTCAAAATAACTTTGTGTCATTAATCACTAAATATTAAATCAGTAGCTATGAGTAAATGTTTTCTATCCTATTAATTTCTAATTTGCAAAGCATTCCTTATCTATATAATCCATGAGCAATAACAATAATCTTTTCTGTTTTATTATTATTCTAAATTTCATAATCATAGTTAGAAAAATTAGAAGATTTCAGAAAGAAGTATACCAAATAACAAATGCATTCATTGTATCCTATTTACTCTTACAAACGTACTATTTGTTTTTATTCCATTTGGTGACATGAAAGACTCAAATTTAAGGGGTACATCAGGGTTTTCAGGTCCCCAGGTTTCACAATATATTTTGGTAGAGAAAGTCCTAGCTCAGATAAGAGTGAGTTGAAATAATTAATTCAGGATGATGATTACCCCAGCTTCCTTCCTTTTGTGGCTATAGTTTGCAAGCATCTTTAGGAAGAAAGATGCAACAGATGAGTTTTGTCAGTGTCTTTTACCTGGCATCTGTTTTTGTCTCTACAGGTATTAATGTGTCTTGTCTTAACTCACCAATCAAACTGATAGATATCCTTAGCTTCATCTCCTTAAGACAAAGGATTTTAATGAAATCCTGCTACAACAAGTTTGTGGGTACAACAATGTCCAATAGACCTGATCATCTGTCTATATATTGCTATGTCATCCAACCCTCCTCAGATCATGTTTTGTGAGCTCCATGTGTCCTTCTGGGAACCTTGGCAATACATGCTCAGCAGAGAAACATGGGATTGCACATGCATTGAAGCAGATTTGGAAGACAAGTTCTATAACAGAAAGATAGAAATTTGAAAATGAATATTTCTACATATCTTCCAGGATTCATGAAAACTCCTGAAATATATTCAAGAGTTATTGTGTGAATAATATCTAATATAAGGAAGTTCCTCTAATATGAGGAACCAGTATCACTTATTTCTGTGAGTGAATTTTCTTAAATATTATAGGAATTTACTTTCAATGAACAGTTTTAATTCTGTTGAGTTGGAATATATGAAAAAATTGGAAGCAGTTTTGAAATGTAACTATTGTACAAATATGCAGCACTCTTACACATTATAGAGAAAGAGATTATAATCTGTGTGCTTCTGGAACAGCTAAATATAAAGGTAAAGATCTGTTCATTATGATTAGTTCAGCCCTTGGATATTATACTTATGTTTCAACTTTAAATAACCTATGTGTGTATAAATAAGTGAAACATAATGATTCTTTTTTTTAAAGAAATAAAAATGTAATAAAAAATCCTTTAGAAACTATACAGAATTTCACTACAGAAAAATAATAGGAATTCATCAATTGTTGAATAATGTTGTCTTCAAATTACCAGATATAAGTATGGAAAATTGGTGAGGAAAAATGTAATAAATTGAAAGGAAGGAAAACATTTAAGCCTTAACTGTTCCTTTCAATAAGCCAGCAGAAATCAGCAATATAATTATCCAAGCTACTCTGTATATATGCATAAGTGTATCTTCGCCTGCTTTCCTTCTGTTTTTGGTCCTATTCTTCATCCCTACTGTTCCTTCCCTCTGAACAGATTCTTTCCCTTTCACTGTATCTGTTGCACTGATCAAATTTTATTCTCTGCTTCATGTTCTTACACTAGTAAGATAATGTAATGTTTACACATGTGACTGATTTACTAAATAATTATACCTAAGGATAAAATTTCCAGGGAAAACTTAGTCATTGAAGTAAAATTCAAGTGTTTCTAGATATAATCCAAAAAATGCTTGAGATGCATTTCAAACATCACATTTTATATTTGAAAATTATGCTTGTCTTTATCATTTATTCTGTTTTAATGAGGAAAAGATAAAAAGCATCTGCAAAGGGTGAAGACAGTCCAAAAGCTTGTGTGTGAACAAAACTCTAAGTGTACTTTATAAAATGAGTGCTCACCAGATTACTCTTCAGAGTGTACAATTCTTCCTTTGTTTCTCTGCATCAAATCAGAAGTCCCTCATTCATTTTCTTGAAAAGATACAAAGGAGTGTCCACTCCATTTTAGCAATAAGGGAATTATGCAGTAATTCCACAAAGACCACTCTTTACTGTGGTAAATATTGTGGATTTTATTTTAATGTTACCACTCTTGATTTTTTGTCCTTTTCAGCCATTGATGTACTTATTCTAAAGATTCAAAGCGATCAGATTTTTTCATGAAGTTCATGTATGTTACCCAGTATTTCAAGGAATAAGAATTTGAAGAGAAAAACTGTATTCTGTTATGTGACCCCCAAAGTGGAACACTAAACATAGAATGATTAATCTCATGCTGCAGGTAGATGGGACGTGTATATAGTGTAGGAAAGGAGAATTTTCTGCTACACAAGGGATGAATTCTTTGAAGTGTGAAGAAAGGTCATTGATTCTAATATTTGATATGCTTCTAGGATACTATGTCCATATAATAATTTCTTATGTTCTGATAAATGAGAGATCTTATTTGTTATAATATAGAATGAAAGTAACAGTGCATATAATGCATGAGTATAACTTTTTAAAAAATCACATTTAGATAGAGAAATTTGGAGCATGTTTTAAATAATCATCAAATATTCCTCCATAAAACATTTTTCTTATCATAAGAACATTTTATTATGCTGGGAAATATTGTAGAGTTAAAGGAAAGCATTAAGGATGGATTTTAAAGAAATAGATTCTAAATTAATTAGGGGCAGCAGATCAGTACTATTATTTCTGTTATTTTGTTTTTACTTAATCTCTATTCAAGAATAAATGAAAAATCCTTCAAAATTAAATTTCCCAATTCTACTATTTTTTATTTGAATAAAAAGAGTTTTTTTTTTCCTGGTCTCTTTTCTGCCTCCTCCTTCAGTAGGATAAATATATATCTCTATCTTGTTGCTTAAAATTCCTATTTTCTATAAATGATTTTAATGTTGCTACGGAGATAAAGTGAGTAGAGAAAAATGTAGTTACAATTATGAATTCAAATCTATCACTTGGTCAATGGTCAAAGCCACGATTAGAAATTTTAGGAAAATACCTAAAAGAGACTAAAATATATTCTAGAAGAGGGTCAGAAGTTATTTCAGCTCTTATTTTCAAATTATAAATTGTAAATATCACAAGGTTTTATAAGCAAAATCTATATAAACTTGGTGGTTGGCAACAACAAGCAAATGGGAGGAAGTAACACAAACTTTATATCCTATATATGTGGCAAAGATACTTGAATTAAGAGGTTACTCAGGGTCAGTGGAAAAGCTTGATGCACTCATAGGGTAACACATAATGTAGACACCTGACTGAGCATTCAGAATAGCTAACATCTAAGATGAAGGCAAGGCTTGTTTAACAAATCAAGGTGAAGATAGGTGTGTTGTCATATTTTCTCCTGAATATCTAATAAATGGTTTTATCTTTTCTTACACAAGTCAATTTATTAGGCAACATTCATATATCAATCTCTAAATTGCAAATGTGGTAATAATCATTCTCTCTATGAAAACAGTATATGCCATTACCTTTTCACTGTATTAATCCTGATGACAGTTATGTCTGTGCTTTACCGCTTACCTAGAGTAATGTATTATTCAATTGAGATGAATATAATATTTCAGTAATAATTTGCTTTGTCAGTGGCTATGGTATACAGAGTGTACAAGAAACGCAGAAATAGTGAGTCATTCCCAAAGGGCAGTGCACTCACAACTCTATGTTGTTGAGATCATGGTGTGCTTAATCTGTCCTGGACTTTTGTCCAATCTGTAGGTAAACAGCTGCATCCCTATCTCTTAGGAAAATGCTAATGAAAATACTCATTGGGACATAAACTATAAGAAAGAAGCAAAATGGGCAAATGTGTTTTTTACTTAGCTTATCAAATAACATAAATTGTTTGAGAGAAATGAACTAAGAAATAATATTAAGCATGAAAATCATTTTAGAGTACAGTTTGGCTCTTCTTCCATCTATAATTTTTTTAATGCGTTTGGTAGAGGGTCTACAGGGTCTAGAGGGTCTCACCACATAGGTCAGACTTCTAGTAATTCTCCCATTTTCAGCCTCTCAAGCACTGAGATTACAGGCTCACACCACCATACCCAGTCTCAATCTCTGTCTCAGTGTGCCTCAGAGGCAGGGCTGGCACAAGAGGCCGAGGTCCATCCCTGGCTGATGAGCCCTACCAAAGCAGGGCACTTTAGTCCATGAGCTATCTGGCTGGCTTTCTTTCATCCTATTCTTTAAAAAATTTCTTTAATTTCTTATTGGTAGGGATAATCAACTCTTGCTTTAGTGATCTATATTGAAAGAAGGCACTTTTGACCATGTGTTACTTACCAAGATAAGGTAAATTAAAGTAATTTCCAAAGATGTAGTTAGAAGACACAATACAGTCTTCATTCAAATTTCAGTGACCACTCCATTGGTGAGTGGAGAAAGCTTCAGTTTCTATACTGCAAAGTGATGAGTGTAAAAAGGTTTATTGCACAATAAACCTTTATTCAAAAGGTTTATTGAAAAATAAATTTTCAAACAAATTCCCCCAAAATAAACATCTATAAGAGTTTTTGCTTTTTATTTTTTAAATTTTTTCCATAATTTTATTGCTATACATATAGGAATGAGAAATTTTCAAATCAAATTGGTAGGACAATTTCAATAATTAACACAATGCATACATTTTTCTGAGTGGTTAATTGCTGTACAATATATGGACATGATATCCTATTTACAAACAGCACTAGAACAAATCACGCTATTCATTAAGAGAATGTAACTATATATCTATCCTAACCACTTTGAATACACAGATACAAAATGGACATTCATCTGTATACCCTTTTTTTTAAAGTTCAATTATTTGAATATTATAGGTGTGGAAACTCAGCAAAATATTGTAAAAGAGTCCAGTAGACCATAATAGTATTGGGTCCTCCACTTGACTGGCAAATTGTTGACCTGAGTTTTCTACAGCTCAACCTAACAGCATGGCTTTACTTCTTATATTTTGTTTTTATACATTTCGCTGGATGGTTAAGACCAAGGTAGAGCAGGACCTATGCAACAAGAGTTGTTGCTTTTGGTTCCAATAAGGTCAGTGAGATCCTGTACCTCAGATTTATCCTGAGATCCTGTACCTCAGATCATAGAACCTTTGTCAGTGTCAGCCATGTGGATG
>NDGN011529041.1:0-10709 GCA_002564285.1 Tympanoctomys barrerae
GAGTGGTGGGGGGCCTGCGAAGTGGCTGCGAGACTCTGCAGCCCACGCTGCGCCCTGGCTCAGAAATGTAACTTTGGAAAGGGCCATTTAGTCTGTCTTTTCCTACAATGCAACAAGTTGTAAAGATTCTTTTGAAAGTGGTGCCTTCATGTACCAAGGTTAGGAAGTGGCCTTGATCTTGAGGGGCAGGCAATGGGCCGTGATGAATCTGTATCGACAAACTCTTTGAAGTAACCTTTCTCTCCCCTAATGTCGATCTCTCCCCCACCCTGTAAATCTCAAAAAGATCCTTTGAATTTATTGTCCTCACTCAGATATTCATTTTTTTGTTATTCCTCTCCAAACTTACTGTCCTTTGTCTAAAAACTATGAAATAATCATGTTTTAGTTATTTGTTTGGCTTTTATTGCCTTAGGGAGAGCTCAATGCATATCTAAAATGAACAAAATCTCTATTTTTTATTGTTAATCAGCACTTGTATTAATTGAGTTGCTAGAGTAGGTTCATGTAAGAACCAAAAAATCTCCAGGGGAATATTGCTCTCTCTGCATAGTGAATGTGACACAAGAATTAATAGAGGTGACAAGAACATGAAAGTACTGTGCTAGATTTTTAATTATAAGGATAAAAGGAATAAGGTTTATCTGGTATGGTCCAGAGCTTATTTCCCTTTCTACTAATGCTTCAGATATCTTTACTTTTCGCACAATCACAAGGAAGACATGCAAGATGCAACTCCTACAACACAATCACAACAAGATGGCACTCTTCTCACGAGAGGCCTTCCGTGCAGGGGTAACTGCAGTGCTGTGGGACCATTCTCTAGAAGGTAGGGCAGATGGAGCAGCACCAAAGAGACGGCTTGTCACAGCAAACAGCTAACCTTCCATAAGGACACGTTCATGTCTGTAACCCTATACCAAGTCTTTACTCGAGGCCTGCAAAAGACCAAGAGACCTGCAGGTAGCTCCAATTCATTGGGTCTTTGTCTTCAACATCCGGCTTTTGGCAAATGCTGGCAGGCTGGAAAAATCAAAGAAAACAGTAAGCTTACCCGTTTCCTCAGGCAGTCTATGTTTGAGGGCAGAGGAAGCTGTGGCCTTTCATTAGTAATGAGCAGAAAGGAGAGAAGCACATCCAAAGAGGGTCTCACTCAGAGCTGCCCAGAGCAGCAGACAATTGCTTTTCAGACTTAAGACTCCAAGTAACCTATTGTCCAATTATGTTCATTTTGCAAGAAAGGAATAATGAAGTGAGAGGCATTTTTATTAAAACCTATGAAGCCCTACTTAGTAACATTTCTATGGCTAAAAATCTATTTTCTTAGCATTTTTGTTGGCCTGCCAGGTATTTATTTACATGCTTTTATCAAGTTATAAAAAAGACCTATATCTCTAGATTTAGAACAATGTTGAATTCCTTTATCGATATGGTAAAAGCACAGACAATGACAAGTGTTTCTAAGATGCTTGCAAAGAACAGCCTTAGTTCCTTCTCAGATAGAGGCATTTAATTAATAGAACACTTGCCAACTCCAAGAAAGAGACTGTTCTTAAATACTTTTGTTCAAAAGGCAGTAGAAAGAAGTACATTAAAAAAATCTCAGGTTTTGTCATTTGTAATATGACAGTTGGCTGTGACATTGTTGAGCATGGAATTTTGGGTGACGTTCCTCTAAGAAATTATTTTCTTGACAAGATCCATGTAACCTGCTATAAATAGAAAAGGCTTATATTTGCATTATTGAAGAGATAGTTCAGTGATGTTCTTGGGCTAGAAGGTACCTATATCTAATTCTAAACCTCTGCAGTCGGACTTTGGAGGTTGTACCAGTAGAAAATGGCATTTTAAACATGGTCTCTAGGGGGCCGGGGAGCTAACTCAGTAGAAAAAGTACTTGCTTGGCAAGTGCAAGATCCTGAGTTCAATCCCCAAGATCCTGAGTTCAATTTTTCTACTGCAAAATAAAATAAAATAAAATAAAATAAAATAAAATAAAATAAAATAAACATGGTCCTTGGTTGCTTCTCATATACTGTGGAAATAATGTTTGTCAAATTCAGAGTGGATTGGATCAGAAAGTGTTCATCATTGCATGCTCTTCTCCTTTTGCTTTGCTAATTAGAAAGTGAAACAGAATATAAGCTAGAACTGTAGAGAAATTCAGGAGGCGAATTCTCTTACGCTAACTCAGCTGTAAAGTGGAACTGCAGACAGAAAGACTCCAAATCCTTTGCTTCAATATTTTTGCTCTTGACAAGCATGAATTCCAGAAAATGAAAATAGAACAAGAATCAAAGGAAAAGAATCTATCTATGATCAATTCCCTGGTGGGAAAGCAAAATTGGATTAAGCTTACACAATTAAAGTTAAAGCTACGTTTTCATTGCAATTTTTAGATATACATAAATGAGCAATTCTGCTGTTATTTGAGCTTAGTTCTTAATTTATTGTCCTTTTTTAAAAAAAAGTTCTGCTTTACAGTATTTTAGATATTTTTTTAAAAAGAAATCTCTTTAGCACCTGAGCCTAACTGAGACTCTCCTGCCCAGTAAATCTCCAGTTCTTACAGTAACGAGAACGAGAAAATGACACCGTGGTAGCATTGGCCTGAGCAGCACCTGTTCTTGCCTGAGGGTGTCAGACGTTACACCAAAAATTCAAGGATTGCAGGCGAAATTACAGGAGGTTATTTGTTCTCAGTTGAGAGACAAATGGGTTCTAAGAAGCCCAAAATTAAACATTGTAAGATGCTATATATTTATTTCAACTGTTGTGATAGTGCTTAAAATGCTTCTGGAATTATTTTTAAGTTTTTCTAAGACTAAATTACTTCTATTTGAAGCTGTTCAAGGATGGGCAGTCTTCATGATTTGACAGTGACCTAGATTTGGAAATAATCTGATGATGGGGTCATTCATTTGAATTTTTAAAAAAGTGGTTAAAAACTAAAATATTACTCTAAAGTAGCAGAACTGTTTTTCTTCTACCATAAACATGTTTCACAGGTGATCCAAGGGCAAAATTCTATTACTATTTTAAGCATAAATATTAATAAAATTCAGAATGACTTTGTATGGTCTGATAGGGACCACCCTGGTCTTATAAGTTGTTTTAAACAACACTCTAAAGAGATTAACTATGAACCTGCTCGCTTGAAGTTTCCCTTCATCTTTAGAAATGAAGAATTGCATAAGACAATATATAAGAAAGTGTTTTATGAAACATCGTTGTTTTATAAGAAGGTTGTTGCTGATGAACAGACCTGTTTCTGAGCTGTCAGTTTTGAAGAATCACTGCATTTTCACCTGTGAGTGGTTTTTCCTTGAGTTCATATTTTGACAGTCATTATCCAGTTATATATTTTAAATTATGCTTCTTAAAACAAATAGTAGAGCTAGAGGCCTATCTCAGTGAGGGACTATTTGCCTAACATGTGCCGGGCTCTGAGGTCAATTCCCAGCACCACCAAAAAATAACATAAAAACAAAACCCCATTATTTATTCATTACAGTAACTTTCCAGAATTTTCCATTTGTCAACATGGTCTTTTCTAGAAGACACTGAAAAATAATGCAGTTATATCTTAAAGTATAGAATCTTCACTTTTCACTATTTGTTTTTGTACAAGTAAATTGAAATCATGGACTTTCACTGCTCAAAACTTTGCAAAGTCGATGTTCATAGTGTAATAACAGGTGAGTTATTTACATGATAAATAGGTGGTATTTCTGATGACAGGCTCAGCCATGTTTATCCTTGTATTCCAAGTTGTGGAAATAGTTCTTAGAGAAGTACTTTTTAATGGTCTTAATTTTCCTCAATGATCGCTAAAAGAATCCTCTTACACGTGTAATAACGCAAGGGTGCATTAAGCTTAGCCACCATAATCAACAGGAAAGCCTTAAAACACAATGGACACTTCTTTCCTCATAAACATTTTTGTAAGTAGAAAAACAGCAGAATGAACTCATTTAGTGTGAACCTTTGTTTCCTGTTCTTTTCCTCATCGTTAAATTTGTCAGATCCAGGGAGCTGCAGGAGAGGGCTCAGGTGTGCTCAGATCTGCAGGTCAGATCTGCATGATTCCCGAGACCTCTTCACAGCACTGAGAATTTTTGGCACTGTGAGATTTAGTTCTGAACGTCTCAGCACACCTCCTTCTTCCCTGACTCCGTCTCCATGTCCTACGCTTTGTGAAGTCTCGGCCTCTGGGCGAGGGATGGAATGCTGTGGTCAACCTCGCAGTCCCCATCCATGAGGGCTTCTCTACAAGGACACTTTGGCACCATGGCAACCAGCCCTGCATGCTCGATTAAGGCAATGACCAAGCTGGAGGATGGAACCGGGGAGGAAATGCAGGCCACAGGGGAGGGTAACGTCCTGTGGGCGACGCCATGACACGCCGTGAACGTCCGTCCACACGCTCCTGCTGGAGATCAACTCTTCATTAGATCTGTGTGTCAGCCAGCCACAAAGCACCGTCCTCTCCCAGAGTCCATGTTCCTGGTCCTTCCGTCTCCTGCGCTTATTTTATGAGAAAAAACGAGACTGCGTCTCTCCCAAGTTGACATAAAGTGCATCCAAAATATTATTACTTGTTTTTAGAGGATGCAAATAACCATTTCTACCAGGCATTTAAAGAGAGGTAATTTTTCTATCTAATCTAAAACCAGATTTGAGACAATGGAATGCATTGAGTTAAAGGAATTACTTCAAAGATAAGTAAATGGCTCAGTGAAGGCTGCTGTGCTCAGCTTTAAGGTTGAATTTGCCGAAATACATTTTTAGTTGCTCTGTTGCTAGAAATCGGCTATATATTCCAAACTGCCACTAATTTGTATTTTATTTCTGTTATTATTTTTCAAGTAGAGCCCTCTTATTCTCTATCTGTGCAGTCTGCCATCCACATGTTTAGCCAACCACAGATAATTGAAAGTATTTAAAAACAAATTGTATTTGTACCGAACATGCAAATTTCCCCTCGCTATTTTCCCCTAAGAATACAATGAAACTATTTACATAGTATGTATGTCTTCTTGCATTGCTTCATAAGTAATCTAGAAATGATTTAAAGTGTACAAGAAGATGTACAGGGGTCCCATGAAGCTGTCGCGTCATTACACTGAAGGACTTCAGCATCCATATTTTCTTTGCAGGCTTCCTAGGACAGATTTCCTGTGGATACCAAGGGTCAGGCATATTTTATTTCCTCTTTGGCTGCTACCTGGTATGGTGCCTTGCCTAAGCAAGTATATAATAACACTGCTTCTTTCTTGTACTTACCTGGGCATGGAGACTGGGGAAAGTACCAACAAAATTTCCTGGTCTCCAGTCATCTGAACATCTTATCTGACAGCATTCTCTCAACTCTCCCAGGAGATATTTTCTTCAAGGCCTTGTCTGTCTGTGTTTTAACGATGAGTTAAGAATTACCTTGACAACAATAGTACTGCTTGACTCTGTAGTTGGGCCAAGTGCTACCCTAAGTTCTTCCTGGTCTTATCTTAGTAATTCTCTCTAACACAAAGCATCATTATTGCCCTCGTTATTCTGAGGAGAAAGTGAAAAATTAGACCCCAGAACCAAGTTTACTCTGGAAGAAGCTGCAGGGTCTGCTACTTCTGTCTCCAGAGACAAGCTTCCTCCCAGCCTAAAGATTGCCAGACAAGTTTTTGAGACCCCAAGATGGGACTCTTCACCATTTTGTCAGAGTCCGCAGACCCATGACCACAGCGATTTGTAGAAGGCAATCACTCATCCTCTCCTAACCTTTCTCCCTCCTACTTCTTGTCCCCAGGCTGTGGCTTCAGCCCCAGGATCTTTGCTCAGCTGCTTTAGGAAGGCGGCTCCTCTGAGGGTTGGGACCAGAGTCCCAGAGGGCTGAGGCAGGGCTCTGCAGTCACAGGGCAGCAGCTCCCCTGAGTCGTGGCCTGGGGCTATGGAGCTGTGCACATGGCCTTGAGTACTGAAGGGCAGCTTCACCCTGCTAGAGTCTCCAGCCCGAGCAGTGTAGGTGGGATCTGAAGAGAACTAGCCCAGAGCTGGCTGACAGCATGGCCGGTCCCCTGCCCTAGGTAACTGCATCATGGCCCAAGAAGGAGATATCGCCACCCTGTCCTGTAGTCCCTACTCCCAGAGCTGCGCTAGAACCTCAGAAAGACCAGTCCCTCTCAGACGGAGCCCTTGAAAGGGACCTGGAGGGACACACTTGATTTGTGAATGATGCAAGGTGACCACAGGCATGGTATATTTAAAACACAGGCCTTTAAAGAAAATAAACAGCATGAGTATTGGCTTCTTCTTTGCAGACAAATGTAACATTGAGCTGCTGTGAACTCCAGTTTTAGAGAAAACAAATGGCGAATGAACGATGACGTTTGTCAGGTTAACCATCTATCTATCTATCTATCTATCTATCTATCTATCTATCTATCTATCTATCTACTGTTGTTGTTAGCTTCTTGTCCTTCACTGTCTCTAGTCCTCTTTCTAGTTCTCCTTGGCAGTCTTTCTGGAATTGGGTAGCTATAAAGAGATTCTTTATTATTTTTTTTGTTTGAATAGGATAAGAAATAATTTTAAAAGATCATTAGAAATGATACAGAATTTCACAAACAAGATGATAGGAGTTCAATAGTTGTTATAATGCATATTGTTGTCTTCGGGTTAGTGGTTCAGGTTGCCAGATATCAGCATGACAAATTAGTCAAAAATATTAAGAAGAAGAAAAACACTTAAGTGTTATTAACTGTTCCTTCCAATAGCTTGGTAGAAGTCAGCCGTACAATCATCCAAGCTATCTTGTGCATATACACAGAAATTTTTCTTCCTTCTTTGTTTCCTTTCCTCTTTTCCCTCATCCCAATTATTCCTTCCCTGAGAGGAATTTCTGTAGAGATTCTAAATTTAGCTCTCCACACTGAGCAAAGCCGGATACCGTGTTTCTTTATATAGGAGGAGGACGGAAAGTCTCAGGAAGTCACCTGTGGAGAAAGCTCTGTCTTGTTTAGGGCCTGAGGGTCCAGTCCACTTCAGTGACTTCTCCTCTGGCTCATTGCCCGTGGTGGTTACCTGGGGCATCTGTCCTCAGCCCCGTTGTCTCCAGGACTGCGCCCATCCAGGCAGGCACTGAGGTGGAGGCTGCTGGCAGCTTCAGGGTTGCCCTCTCCTGCTGCAGGATGCATCTTTCTCCCCACGCTGTCCCCAGGCTCTCAGGCCCTCCAACATCTTGCCTGGGTGGAAATGCGAGTGGAATAAACACTCAAGTAGAATCTGCCCAGGAGCTCTGTGGAGGGAGTGACTCCAAAGTTGCCCATTTGCACTGAAGGTGCGAGGCTGAGTGGGGATCCTTGCACTCACGGCCCAGCCCAGCAGCACAAGCCCCCTGCTTCCTGCCCGGAGGGGACAAGCCCATACCTGCACAACGTGGTCATTGTGCTCTCCACCTGTCTGGGGCTCAGCCCCTCCTGCTTGCACACTTCAAAGTGTGCAAAAGTTTGGCAATGTACAGTTCAGGGGACATGTCTGAACTGTACAGGGAGGGGACCACTGCAGGCTCCAGGACTTGGCCTTGCAGATTTTACTCCTGCCAGTCAGTGGCCAGCCCTCTGATGGGCCTGAGTGGTTCCAATGGTAATGTCAGTAGGACTGTGTCACTACCCAGTTCTGAACCTTAAAGCTGTTCCTCTTCTTACAGACCTAATGCTCAGACCCCGGCTCCTCTGACTGCGTCACCTGCACCCTCCACTCCAGCCCTCTTGCCGACACTCACACTTGCTGAGGAGCTTCTACCATAGGGCCTTAGCATGAGCCCTGGGCTCAGTGTAGGGTCCTCTCCTTCTGCCTCTCTCTGAGGTCGTCCTCGAATGGCAGCTCCTTAGGCCTTTCTTGGCCACCACATTTAAATTTAGAGTCACTCGCCACTCTTTGGCCTCTTAACTCAGGAGTTTCAAACTCATTTGCCTGTCATACACAATAAAAAATGCTCTCACACTGACTTTGTCTGATGCATAGATAATTGCGGCCAAAACATTCCAAAGCAGTACCTGCCTTTAGTGTGGGCTGTGCACTCTAGTGCTTTCTCTTCCGTTCTTGATTTTATCACACCCCTTTTATGTTTTAGTACCGGGGATCAAACTCAGGACCTAGTGCTTTCCAGGCAGGTGCTTATGCCATTGAGCTATATCTGCATATCTCTGTCTATCACATTCCTTTCTCTTTATTGTAATCCATCCAAAAACCTTGTGGGCTATGGCCTTAGGGTTGGCTTCTCCACTAACTCAATGTGCAAATCCACTGTGTCATAGAACTACCTTACTCTGCTTTACTTTTTCTTTGCAATAGTTGCAGTCTGTTTTCTTCTTCTCTTTCATCATGTCTTCCCTGTTCCCCTCCAGTCTCTGGAGGAGCCAGACCTCACTTATTCTAGTAGGCCGATCACTGTCTCGGCAGCAGTGCTGAGAATCACCTAGCAAGGACTTGGTCAGCGTTCATTGAATGATTGTATCAAATGTTGATGGGAAAAGTACTTTGTTTTCTCCTCATTTTGGGGAATCCTGTGCATTTGGTATCTATTGTGAAAATTCATAATATCCGTGAGAGTATTAAAAGCTGAGATGGCCTCGAGCGGAGACACTTCTTTGGCTTCGTTAGCAGGAATTAGAGCCACACAGTTTCAGTTCTCTAGGCTTCTAGTCTAGATCTGCGGGTAAGGGGAATGGGTCCCAGGAGGTTGATGGATTAAGGGGTGGGGCAGCATCAGGGCCTCCTTTTCTTGCTTTTCTGATCTCTGGGAGATGAGGAAAGGAGACTCTAGGGTGCTGGATGGAACAGAGGGCAGTTCTAGGACTGTTCTGCTGCTGGCCTACATAACAGAGATGGGGCTGGCAAGTTTGCTGTCATTATCATCATTATTAATATGAATTGTTCATGTCAGGAATTGAACACAGGGTCTTGCACATGCTTGTTCAGTTTTCTGTCAGCGAGCTACACTCCTGGTCCATTCACTTTTGATTTTTATCCTTTTATTGGTGTGTGTGTGTGTGTGTGTGTGTGTGTGTGTGTGTGTGTGTAGTCCAAGGTCTTGCTTAATTGCTCAACTTGCCCTTGAACTTGCAATCCTCCTACCTCAGACTCCTGAGTAGCTGGAATTATATGCTTGTGCTGCCAAGTTTGCCTTCCTTCCGCTCTCTTCCCCTCCCCTCCCCTCTCCTCTCTCTTCCCTTCCTTTTGCTTCCCCTCCCCCACCCACTCTCTCTTCTTTCTTCTTCCTCTCCCCCCCTCCCCAAATGAATTCCACAGCACAGTTGTTGGCGCTCTGTCTTTACTTGCCCCACCCTCTGGGCTGTGAGGAGGAGCTACACTTCTATTGCATTAGGTGACAAGAGCCTTGCTTTTACATACTGTGCTTCTACAGCTGCATGTTATTATAAAAAGCATCATCTCCCAGATTATACTCCTCCCCAAGAAGGACATTTGGACAGCAATACAACTTGGAAGATATTTTTAAATCAGAAAAAATGTTTCAACACCCCATCCAGTTAAGAAAGATAATTGCTATAAATATGCCAAACTCCCAACCATCTTTAGTGCTTTGGCCTAGTGTGAAATGGAAGGTGCAAAGACCAGCAGGAGAAGGAGAGGGGACCCCCTGGGTCCTAGAATGCCAGCCGGTCACTGTCCGAGGGTGGGAAGCCATGTGCATGGCCATCCTGGGAGAGGGTCGAGCATAGTGTGGCCGGGAGCCAGCCCTCAGAGTCTGTCCTGGGCAGAGGACCAGCGGAGGACGGTGCCCTTGAAGGTTACAAGGGTTTCCCAGACCCTGAAAGTTAGCAGTGTGCATGATCAGAATGAAGCAGAAATCAAGACTGGGCCAAACCCAGCACCAAGCTGGGTGGGATGTGTCGAAGCTCACAAAAGCTCAGAGGACACGTGCGGGACGCAGGCCACAGCGAGTCCAGAGCTCCTGATCGCCGTACGTGGCGCGGAGTAGAAGGTGGAGCTTTCCATCCTCTGTGAGCAGCGGGGGAATTCAGATGCGTCTTGGACAGGGCAGTTCAGAGCTGGTGCTGCGCCAAGCGCGCCCTTGATGAGACAACTTCAGCCCCCTCCTGCGTGGGAGGAAGCCGGCCCCTGGATTTCAGACACAAAGACCCCTTTCCTTTTTCCCCCCAAAGATCGGACCTCTTTCCGTCTTCAATAAGCCTATGCTTTCTGTTCCTTTTCTACATATCGTGTTCATTTCTCTGTTCAGGACGCCAGAAACCTGAAAGAAATTCCCATTTGATCCACCATCCAGTGACGAGAACCAGGAAACCAGAGTCAGGAGCCAGGCTGGGCACGGGCACGCCACCTTCCTGTGTGCGAGCCCAGGGGTGTCCGTGTTCAAATGGCCCACACCCGGGAGAGGCAGAGTTCTTGGGCCTGTTCTGCAGCGCTTGCGAGAGGGTCCTTTGGTGGGGAAAGAATCAGCTCATTTTCACCGTCTCAGCCGCTGCTTGTGCTACTTTGAAACAATAACTTGAACTTTCTGTGGAAGGACGGTGGTCGCTGTGTACCAGGCTGGCTGCGGCCTGCGGGCTCCAGGAGGCCATCGCAGGGTGGACAGTCCGAGTTCAGACCTCACCCTGCTTCTTGCCCGCTGTGTCTGGTGTGGGCAGACAGCCTCTCATGCTTGGTTTCCGTGGGTGCACAAAGGAGTAGTGGCC
>NDGN011529050.1:0-24396 GCA_002564285.1 Tympanoctomys barrerae
GAAGCGGAAGACCCAATACTATTATGGACTACTGGACTCTTTTAGAATATTTTGCTGAGGTAATGCACCTATGGTATTCAAATAACGGAGCTTAACCCAAAAAAAGGGTATACAGATGAATGTCCATTTTGTATCTGTGTTCAAAGTGATTAGGTTAGATATATAGATACCTTCTCTTAATGAATAGAGGGATTTGTTCTAATGGTATTTGTAAACAGAATATTATGTCTGCATCTTGTACAGCTATTAACCACTAGGAAGAATGTATGCAATGTGTTAATTATTGAAACTGTCCTACCAACTTGGTTTTAAACTGTCTCATTGCTATTTGTTTCTCAATAAAATTATGGGAAAAAATAAACAACTTAATGTTGACTCTCAAATTTCTAGAAAAAGGAGAAAAAATCAAACCCAAAGCTTTTAAAGGAAAGCAATTAAAAAAGAGCATCATAAATTAGTGCAGTTTAGATTTTTAAAAATACAATGAATGAAACAATTGGTTATTTGAAAGACTGAGTAAGATTGATAAGCCCTTAGACAATATTATTTAAAAAGAAAGGATTCAAATTCATGCAATTAAGTGTGAAATGGATGGGCTGGCCAGAGAGCTCAGCTGATTTAAGTGCCTGCTTAGGTAGGCACAGGGACTGTGGTTCAATCCTCAGTGTGCCGGCTCTGCCCCCAGGGCATGCTGAGATGGAGACTGAGACTGGGCATGGTGACATGCATGTAATTCCAGCTCTTGAGAGGCTGAAAACTGGAGGCTCGCTATGAGTCTGATCTGTGCAGTAAGACCCTGTGGACCTGTACTAAATATATTTAAGAAAAGAGTGAAATGGATGAAATCCCTTTGGATCCTGTACAAACCCAGAAGACCATCAATACCTCCTGCCAGAACTTCTACTCTAACAGGATGAAAAACACAAAAGAAATATTTAAGGCAAATACCATCACTGGAAGAAAGCCTGTTTAATAAATGGTGTTGGGAAAATTGGCTTACATTAAAACATTAGCACTAGGCACTAAAAGAGGAACACTAAATCTGCTGGAAGGGAGAATAGGTAGAACTCTTGAAGGCATAGACATATGCAAAGATTTCATGGTCAAAACCCCGATCATATGAAAAAACAAAACAAAACAAAACAAAACAAAGCGTCAACAGGTGGGAACTTTTCTTATGAAAAAGATTTATGATAGAGTGAAAAAGCAACCCACAGAACCTAAATTTTAGTCTGGTGTCCCTCAGACAAGGTACTAATATGTAGGATACACAAAGAATTGAAAAAAAAAATCAGAGCCCCAAATTAAAAAGATCCAATCCCGAAATGGGCATCTGAGATGAATACACACATCTCAGAAGAATAAATAAAAATGGAAGAGCCAGCCTGATAGCTCAGCAGACTAAAGCCCCTGCTTAGGCAGAGCGCAGTGGCCCGGGTTTGATCCACAGCGTGCCGTGCTGGCCCCATCCCTGGGGCGTACTGAGATGGCAACTGAGACCGGGTATGCTGGCTCACGCCCATATCCCAGCACTTGGGAGGCTGAAAACAGCAGAATTACTATGAGTCCGATCTACATAGTGAGACCCTGTAGACCCTATAGACCTGCCCTACCAGAAAAAAAAAATGGAAAATAAATATATAAAAAATATCACTGCTCATTCAAGAGAAACAAATTAAAATAATGCTGATATGTCTCACCCTAGAAAAAAATGGCTATCATCGAGAAATAAAATAACAGATGTTGGAGGGGCTGTGTAGAAAAAAGAACCCTTTTCCTCCTCCAGTGAGCGTGTAGACTGGTACAACTGTAGGGAAATAAGTGTGGATATTCAAAAAAAAAAAAAAAAAAGGAAAAAAAAACCCCTAGCATTGGCGGTCTCATTCTATCCAGCTACTCCCCTTCAGGATATCTTCCCAGAAGAATGAAAAACATCATACCACAGGAAAATAGGTACACTCATGCATCACAGTTTGTAATAGTTAAATCTTGAAAACAACTGAAATACCCATCAACACATGAAAGGATTAAAAAAACATAAGGTCTTTTTATGTAATGTAGCACTATTCAGCCATAAAGGAGAAATTTGAGACATTCCTAGGTAAATGGAATCCACATGAGATCATACTCCTTATTGAAATATGTCAGTCACATATGTGCAAATAAAACATTGTTTCTTTAATGTAAGAATCCTTACATGTAAATAGGGACCAAAGTTTGTAATATATATTGTGAAATAATAAGAAATGGTCCAAATGAAAGGGGACCTAGTGGTGGGAAGGGGCAAAGGAAGTAAGGGGAAAGAAAAAATGATAAAGGATTGGTAAAATGGAAACAAAGCTTTATGAATGAGGAGAGGAGCACAGGCTGAAGGGAGGTAGGGGGTTTGGGATAAGAAAAGACACATACATATACAGGTTAAAATTCCCTATGATGAATATGATCATTATGTATATAGATAAAATTTTATTTTGGTCTTAATAAATCTGCCTTATAACCAAGATTAACTAAATCTCTTAACCTGAGTAAAAGTAATTACAAATAGTAACCCAGTGTCATAAACAAGCAAAACTATGAGCCTTTGTAGAAGTACCTTCCAGGTAATTACTTTTCTAAAATGTGTAATCATATATTAATTTTACTTTCGTTAACAGATGAAATTAATCTCAGAAAATGACTTGGCAACAGATATATGATAAGTGCATGGTAGAGAGATAGAAGATTGGCAAATAGAGCTAAATTTTACCTTCTCCAAAATATGTATTGAAGACCTAATCCCTAGTACCTGTACAGGTGAACTTAATTGGAAATAAGAGTCTATATTAGTTTTCAATGCTGTAATGTGATGTTTATTTAAGCAAATTTAAGAAGAGAAGATATTTATTTAGCTACTAGTTTGGAAATCATTGACACGGTGCTTGCATCAGCTCAGCTCTGCTGTGGATATTCTCAGCTGAGTCACATCACTGCAGATGGAGGTGATGGTGGCATACAGGGAGCCAGTGATTATGTAGCTAGACAGAAAGCAAGAGGGAGGATCAGAGTCAGGCTGCCACATTTATAAGTCTTGAAAGAACTCAAACCAGCATACCAGTATTCCCATCTGAGGACAGTTTCCTAGTGATGTAATCTGAACCCTTAAAATGTCCTTCTCCACGGGCTGGGGAGATAGCTTTTCATTCTAGGCACCTGCCTGGCCAGAGTGAGGCCCTGAGTTCATTCACTGGTACCACATGCCCTGCCACCCCAGAACCCCGGGTGTGCCATGCCAGCCATTGAAACCAGGAATGGTAGTACATGCCTGTAATCACAGCAATGGAGAGGGTGAGACAGGGGTATCACTATGAGTGCAAGCTGTGTAGTGAGACATTGTACCAAATAAATAAGTAAAAGATTAAAAAATACATTTCTACCTCCAAGTATCTGCACCATGAAGAACCACGTTCTGTGCAAGGGACCCTTTGAGGACAAACATCATCCAAACCAAGCAAAGATTTTTCAAGTGTGCTCAAGTTAAAATGGGGTCATCAAAGCAGTTCTTCCTCTAATATTATCTATGTACTTTAAGAGGTGAGAGGAATAGGAAAGGCAGGCACGTGTAAGCACACACACACCCACACACACAAACAGACACATGCGTGGAAAATGCCACATGATCCTCCAGACACCTTCATGTCAAACTTTTTTCCTACAGAATTGAGTGAAAATGGACTTCTGTTCTGGTAAGCCTGCCAGTTTGTGACATTGTGTTATGGTAGCCCCAGAATACTAATTATCTATAAAATTAAAGATAGTTGTATATACCATGTTGTCTTTTATAACTATGAACATAATTACCTTCACCAATAGTCTTTCATGCACATTTAGGTAGAGATATGTAGATATCAGTGCATTATTATACTTTAATCTCATAAACAAAAAATTTGAAGAAACAAACTGTCCTGTAGTGCCTTATAGAAATGAATGTAGCTCAGACAAATCTTGCTTTTAGCATACTACCACCAGTGGCCAACCTCTGGATCCATATAATTTTAATTACTTTTTTATGTTGAGCCACACAATTATAAAAATACTTGTCATAGTTAAGATACCAAAAATGCAGTTAATAAAAGAAAATAGACTGAATAATACACATTCAAATATTTGTACTGCAAATCCTGGTTAGAACACATACATTTGGTACTATAGCAATTTATTATTCGATTTATAATATACAGAAGCACATTATTTCCTTAGGGCTTCTATAATCATGTACCACAAACAGAGCGATTTAAAACCTCAAGTAATGAATGATTGTACATGTCTGAGGCTAATACTTTAAAATCAAGGTGTTCGCAAGACGATTCTCTTACTCGTCGGTATAGGAGAGTCCTTCTTTTCATCTTCCTCACTTCTAGTGGTGACCTCAGAACCTTAGTGTTACTTGACTCCAAGCTACATTACTAGACTCTGACTATATTAGCACATTGCATTACCCCTGTGTGTCTACTGGCATATAATTCAGGTCTGAAGTACATTTTCCAAAGTTAAGGTGCATAATTTATTGTATGCTTTAGTATATACTTTAAGAAAATAATTCTAAATCATAATTATAAATTATTAGCAAAATTAAATTGCAAAAATATCCACTTAATAAATGACAATAAAACAAGAATACAGCAACAAGATGTAAATCCAAATTATAGGTAATAAAACAGGTAGTAATACAAAGATAGATTAAAATGCAGAGGTTAACAGAATGAATTTAAAACAGAAAGACAGATCCAGGTCTTTGGCCTAGCATGGTGTTATACAGCTATAATTCTAGCACTTTAAGAGTCTAAGGCAAGAGGCCAAGTTCATAAGTTTGAGACCAGCCTGGATGGCTTAGTGACTTAAGAACAAACAAACAAACAAAAAACATAAAACAGGTTTTGATCTCTGTAAGAGATACCACCTATATCCAAAGTGCAAAGAAGCACTGAAAATAAAGAATTAAATAATATATAACAGCAGCAGTCAAAAGAGAAGCTGTACTAACAACAGATATTAGGCTGTAAAGCAAAAACTTTTGCCAAATAAAATAATAGTGAAAAAAGGGAACATTTTTGGAATAATAACATTTTCCTATTTCAAAACTCACTGTACAGTCAAAAAGAATCAAAGTTGAGTGATATCAGAGTGAGGATATTGATGATAATATAAAATATCAATGATAATATAAATGGATACAGATAGAGATAGGGGTATAGATACAAATATATATATATATATATGAATATATAATGTCAATTGAATTATATTTAAACCAATTAAATTTTGTAAGGGTATCAAGAAATTGAAATGGAAAACAATTCTTTCCAAAACACAATACTAAGAAATAGCAACCTGCAAAATTGTGAATTTAAAACCCTGTATCAGACCTTAAACAAAAGATGACTCAGATGGCTTTAGATTTAAATGTAAAATCTAAAGCTATAAAACCACTTGGATATATTCTGTAAAATCCTTATCATAATTAGTTAAGATACCAAAAACACAGTTAATAAAAGAAAATAGAATGAGTAATACCACCTTCAAATATTTGTACTGCAAATGAGGTCTTCCAGCAAATGAAGACTTAGCATAGCACTGGAGAATTTGGGAAATACGGGATGTCAGTCATCACTGCAGGGTGAAAGTCAAAAATTACAACTCTACACACTACTCTTTTCTACTCAATAGTAAGGTATTTATTTTCCATATATTAAGGCATTAAGGATATATTTAGATTTTATGGTTTTCTTTAAGAGTCCAGTTTTTTTCTCAGATGTGAAATATACTTTTGCATAATCACTGCTTCAAAATTCAAAAACATATTTGTATTTAATTCTAGTGGGCAGTGTGTTTGACCTCAACTTCTAGGGGTACCTTATGCTATCTCAAAAATACATCTTGCACAATATGTTCTAATATGGATGAAGTCAAAAAGCATAATGTTAACATTCAACTTTCTTGTTTATTCAAGTCAGTCTACTTAGATATACAAATTTGATATTTACTTCTTAAAATATTTAGCAGGAGTAAGTGCCTATAAATCAGTTATGACAATCATTGTTAAAGCAATCAATAGTAAGGAATATGCATTAATTCAAATAATATTGATAGGCTCATGAACCTACATCAGTCTTCTGTGAAGTAAGAAAAATGAGACATCTTCTAGAAAATCAATATTTTTCTTTTTATGTCATTCACTTGAAGATTATCAATAATATATTACTTTTTTACCTTATGTGTCAATGGCCTAACTTTTAAATACAGAGATCTTTACATTTTAATATAAAATGAGAATCAGCAAGGAACTGAGAGGTTAAAAGTCATTTGCAAGAAGCATATTTTGAATTTTAATTACTGTAAAAATGTGTGTGTGTGTATATATATATACACACATGTATAAACACACCTAAATCTGTATGTGTACAGATCTACAGTTGACTATATGTGTGTAGCAACATAAGAAAAATCTGTCTTTTAAAATGCACCCCTCACCGCCATGGAAAATGCTCATTTGTTTCATTCTGAAGGTAAATTGCATGAGGAAAATAGCATAAATCTCAGTACACATCTTCCTAGCCCTTGTGAACAGGGATGTTATACAGGTATGTACTTAGGTAAAAATACAAAATGTGAAATTACAATACCCATTCATCAAAAAAGAAACATTTTAATTGGTTATAGGTGGAAAATATCTACTTGACAGTCAGTTTCTCACTTTCACGTAAGTGCTTTGCTGCTTGGATGCCTAATCTTGTTTAGTGTAGGGAAAGTAATTTGACATGAAAGTACCTAGATGGCTGCCGAAAATTAATTGCCAATTAAAAAAGAAAAATGTTTGTGCTACTCTATAAACAAGCCAATGTATAAACCTTTCAGTCTTGTTGCTTTATTTATGTCTTTATAGATCTGGTTTCAAGCTATTTGCATACAATTTACAAATTCATATTATAATTCTCCTGTATATTTATGATTCTAGAGTTGTATATATTTTACCTTCATAAGAAATATTTATTTGTGCATGCTTCTGTTGCTTATTATTTAACAAAAACATCAGAGTGCATTTGATAGTTTATATGTCTTCTTTAGAATACTATATCTTTATTTGGAAAGGAGAGAGAAATGCCACCAGCAAAAGGCACAGATTGAGCACAGGCATCTGTGTTCAGCACATGCACATCCATAATAGAAATCCTGCCTCCTATGTTTGAAAACGTCCCATACCTTGTTCATCTATGCTAATCTTCAAAGTATTGATGATACTGATTTTTTAGAGGATAATTTTTTCAAGGTAAGATAAGTCTTTCCTAGGTGAAAAACCATCTGGGAAATAAAAGGAGTCTGAGTTAAATAGTTAAGAACTGTTATTCACTTGGGAATCTGAATTTACAAAAGGGAGCAACCCAAATTTTTAGTTGTCACTTTTATATGGATAAAAGTGAACTGAGCATGAAATCTGTAGCCTGATATAGTGAGGCAAATACACGTAATGAGGAAAAGAACATTCTAAAAAAATGTATAAAAGGGAGATAAATAATAATACATATAGGATAGGTATAGAAACATTTAAAAAATAAATGTTGATAACTTACATGTAATACCAAGGATAAAAGAGATACATCATCACACTAAAATGTAAAAGAATAAAAAAAAAACCACAAGCCCAGTTTTCTTAGATGTTGAATTATGCAATGCAAGTCACGAGTCATATGCAGCAAGATTCCTGCACAATATTAAATTTTCAACCTTATTCTCTCACCTTGCAAAGAACTGGAATTCTGTGTTCAAGATCATTGACAATTTGAGAAATGCAAATTAAAGCAACACTGAGATCCTATCTCACTCCAGAAAGAACGACTTTCATCAAGAAGTCAACAAATAACAAATGCTGGAGGGGCTGTGGGTAAAAAGAAACTCAACTCCACTGTTGGTGGGAGTGTAGACTGCTGCAACCTTGATGGAAATCAGTGTGGACATGTCTCAAAAAACTAGGATTGGAGGTCTCATTCAGCCAAGATATTCCCCTTCTGGGTATTTTTCCAAATAAACTGAAAACATCATACCACAGTAATATATGTACACCCATGTTTATAGCAGTGCAATTTGCCATAGCTAAACATTGGACTCAGCCCTAATGCCCATCAGTTAAGGAATAAAGAAGATGAAGTATTTTTACACAATGGAGCATTATTCACCTATTAAAAAAGGATACATTTGAGCCTTTTTTTCAGTAAATGGATGCAACTAGAGCCATACTCTTAAGTGAAATAAATCAGGCCTGTATACACAAACATGGTATTGTCTTGTTAGTATAAGAACCTGAAAGAATAATTAAAATCTGAAAGGAACAATAGATACTGTGAAAAGGAGTGAATCTGTTCTAAAGTAAGGAATTACTGAGCTGAGAAGGACTGGGGGGGGGAAGAGATATAGCTACATATATTTATTCAGGATGACTTGGATAATTGTACTCTGGATTTCTTCTGGTCTATGGAAAGGAGCAATTAATGTTTAATATTTTTCCTTTATAATCCCTCTTTCTCTTTCTTAAATTCTTGTATATTTTTTCTTTTTCCAATTTCACATACATATTTATCATAATCTAAACAATGAAGTTAAAAGATAACACTGTGCAATATAACAAATATTGTTAAATTCAAACTATTTTGTTTAATGAAATTCTGTATCATTTCTAATTTTTTATTCTCACTATTTTGTATTCTTTTTAAAAATAAAGAGATAAAAAAGACTATGAAAAAAAGAACTAGAATTTTAAATTTTTACATAATTTCATAAAACATTTTACTTTATATTTGGATCATAGCTTGGTTCAGTTTGGTTTTTTGTATTTCAGGGAAGAGTCTACAGGGTGTTCAGGTCTCACTACTAGATCGGACTCCTAGTGATCTCTTTACAGCCTCCCAAGAGCTGGGATTACAAGCACACACCACCACGTGGGTCATAGTTTTGAGAGGCCATGTGTATAATTAGTACATATCACACCTAATATCTGCCACATCTTCACATTTCCCACTTTAAAGACTTGGCAGCTGTCTCTAACGAGGTAGCTAGTGACACAAAAGGTGGTCATTTATGTGAGTTTAAGTATTTATCAAAATGATCATGTTGCAACTAAGGGGGCAAAGGATAAAAACATTTCTGGATACTTCCAAAATAGTAACAGCAGCTTAAGCAGAGCTCAGCGGCCAGGGTTCGATCCCAGCGTGCTATCTGGGTCCCGCCTCCCGGACGCGCTGAGATGGTCATTGAGATTGGGCGTGGTAGCGCAGCTGTAATCCCAGTGCTTAGGAGGCTGAAAACAGAAGTCCTACCTGTATCCTACCTGTGCACTACAAGTCCTACCTGTGTAGTGAGACCCTGTAGACTCTATACCAAATGCAATAATAATAATAACAATAATAGAACTAATAATAACTTCAGTATTTTACATTATTAGTAATGAACACAAACAAAAAATTTCTTAGGAGTTAAATAAAAAAATATATTTTCCTTTACTACCTCAGTAAACCTGACCCAATTCATTAAGCAGTAGTCTTAATTCTATTGTCTTCTTTCTTTTTTGTATTTAAGACAGAGTGTACAGGGGGTACAGGGTCTCACTGCACAGATCGGACTCATAGTTATCTGCCAGTTTACAGCCTCCCAAATTCTGGGATTGCAGGCATGTGCCAACACTCATGCCCTGGGGGTGGTCAGGCCCTGGGATGGAACTCCCTACCCCTGCATCTGATTAAGCAGGAACTTTAATCTATTAAATCTTAATTCAATCCCTCATCTTTCTCATGGTCAAACAGCTACTGACCATGGGCTTGTCTTCCTTGTGTCTATGCTAACTAAGCTACAGATCTATTGAAACTCCTCATCCCAGGAGTTTACGCATGGTAAGTTCTCACCATATAGCCACTGACTGAAAATAATTCTGGGGCCAATACATTTATAATATATCCTGAACCACCACAAAAGCTGTCAAGAATATATTTTAATATTTGTTGATTTCCTCCTATATGTCCTGTACTTGGAGAGCTGCCAATACATAGATTACCTTTTAGATTTCTATAGGGCAATTAATTGCCTCACTGTCCAAAAAGCTATGTCTTCTCTGAATACAGTTTTCGTTCCTTTGTAACCATGGGTAGGCTGAGCAGTATTTTATCTTATATGTCTCAGTCTTAATTAATGACATTTTCTTTCCAATTTTTACCTTTCATTAGTACATGATCCTTGTACGTAATGCTCGTATTCCTTGCGGGGAGTTGGTGCTCACAGATAACATAGCCTGAGTCTCTTTGTGGCCTTTCCCGTCCCACGTGCCACACTTCCACCTGCTTATTTTTGTTTTTTTGTTTGTTTGTTTGTTGCAAGGCCTCACCATGTAGCTCGGACTTATAGTGATCCTCTTGTCTCTGTTTCCCAGTGCTGGGATTATAGTCATGTGCTATCACACCCAGTTTCTGCGGCTGGCACGGCACACCCAGGGTTCCAGGGCTAGCCCAGTATGCAGTACTGGGGATTGAACTCAGGACCTCGCACTTGCCAGGCAGCGGCTTAGACCACTGAGCTATCTCTCCAGCCCCCTCCACCTGCTTCTTATTAACCAAACAAGTCTCAGTTTGGTTCATTCACTCCAAGAATCACTTTTATTTTCCAAAAAAAAAAAAATAAATTCCACGTAACTTTATATTATAGCCATCTATATAAATAGTATAACCACTTATTTATTCAGTAGTATATTTATGTATAGGACATTGTTGAATCATGAAAATTAACACTTATTTTGAGCTTTACAAAAAAGACTTCAAGTCAATATCGAGAAAAACTACATTTCTAGTTCTAGTGGAACAAGTAATCTGCTGTGGTTGGCTATTCAGGACACCTGTGTCTTCAGGCAAACTGGCTGTGCGTTCCAGTTGTGAGAAGTACAGAGTGCTACCTCTGCTACCTTGTATTTGGGCAATTGCGTCTGTATTTACAGAAGTGTGTCTTCTGCCATTGGAATTTCTTACTCAGAAATGCAACATAAACATGAGGTGCATAAATAAAAAAGTTGTTTGATGAGTATTTGGGTCTCTTATTAAAAGGCAAGCTTCTTAAATACAGATTCAATATTTGCTGTAATAGTTACTAATTTATCCGTTTCCAGGATCTCTAATACAAAACTTGGCACTGTAAATGTTGAAGTGAAAAAGTGTTACGCACATTCTTTCTGTCTCTCTGTCTCTCTGTCTCTCTCTCCCCCTCTCTGAAACCTTGAGATCTTTTATTTTTTATGTAAAAATTTTAAAACAAAATATCCTAACAAAATAATCGGAGAATGACAATAGCTAATATATTACATGTGTTATTTTTAAAGTAGTTGCTCAGGACACAAAACATGGATGTAACAATTTCTCCAATTGATATAAACGTGAAACTTACTTTTTTTTTTTTCATTTTACGTTTTTGGTACAGGGTCTCACTACGAAGCTCAGGCTCATAGCGATCCTCTTATCTTCAGCCTCCCCAGTGCTGGGATTATAGCCGTACACCGCCACACCTGGAATTGGTGGCTGCTCAATTGTGGAAGGAGCTGGCATGGCAGGCACGACTGGGAATCGAACCCTGGTCCCTGCGCTTTCCAACGCAGGCACTTAATCTGTTGAGCTATCTTGCTGGTCCTGAAACTTTCTTTCTAATGATCTAAGAGACATTAGTTTTAGGACTGACTTGAATTATTTTTTCCCCCCTGTTGGACTTTCCCCTTCTTCCACCCTAGGTTTGTTTGTTCCACCCTAGAAATTGTTTTTCCAATTTCTTCTCTTAAGAAGCAACTAGATAGCTCAAAGGATTAAAGCACCTGCTTAGGCAGGCTCAGTGATTGGGTTCAATTCCCTGCTTCCTCTGTTGGCCCCATCCCCAGGGCGCACTGAGATGGGCTAAGACTGGGCATGGTGGCACCTGTAACCCCAGTGCCTGGGAGACTGAAAACAAAAGGATCACTATGAGCCCAATCTGTGCAGTGAGACCCTATAGACCCTCCACTGATACATAAAAAAGTCTTCTCTTTTCATAATATTTAGTGTGTATTTTATACCTTATTTAGTCTTTGAGTTTCTCATACCAGGGAGACAACACTATACTTACACATGTGAGTATGATTTATTTCACTTATGAATATCCTGTCATTTTGCATCCATTTGCCTATAAAATCTCAAGTTTATACTTCTTTATGGCTGAGTATTATTCCACTGTATACAAATATCACATCTTTTTTATCCATTCCTTGGTTTAGAGGCATTTGGATTGTTTTCAGTATTCAGATAGTACAGTTGTGCTGCCATAAACATGGACACACATGTATCACTGTGGTAGGATATTTTCAGTTCTTCTAGGAAGATACCCAGAAGGGGAATTAGATCAAACAGGACCTCTAATCCTAATTTTTTAAGGAAACTCCATACTGATTCCATAGTACAAAAATGGTTACAGTCTATGCTGCTCCCATCAGTGCAGAAAGGGTTCCATTTTCCCCACAGTCCCTCCAGCATTTGTTGCTGGTTTATTTCTTTATGACAGCCATTCCTTCTGGGGTGAGGTAGAATCTCAGTGTTGCTGTAATTGGAATCTCTTGCTGAACTAGTGATATTGAACATTTTTTTGATACATTTATTTGCCATTTGTATTTCTTCCACTGAGAAGTGTATATTTATCTCATATACCCTTTGAATTTGGGGACTGGATTTTTTTTCAATTTTTTATACATTCTAGATAGAAATCATTTATCTGAAGGATAGTGCACTAATTTCTTTCTCATTATGTTGGTGAGCTTTTCACTCCATTGGTTATTTCTTTTGCTGTGAAAGGCATTTAATAAGATGAAATCCATGTTATAGATTCTGTGAAGTATTTCCTAGACAAACTGGGCTTTGTTCCTATACTCGGTCCCAGTACCTGTCTTCAAGATTTTTACCAAATTTCTCTTCCACTAGATTTGGTGAAACATTTAGGTCTTTACACTTCATCTCATTAATTTGTCTTTATAAAAGTAGTATTATAGCTCATCAAACTGTGTATGTATGTATAGATATATACATATGTGTATGTTATTTATCACGTAATGGAAGTAACATACAAATTAAAAGCCAACTGCTGATATATTTTGATCCCAAAGTGCCACAAAGAATAGATGTTTTATGATACTTAAAGGTCAAAGATCAAAGTAAGTAGCCATACTAAAATTGTACAGAATTTTCACACATTAGATATCTGATAAAAATCACAGTGTATTTTAGATCTTTTTTGTAAAAAAGCAGGGTTACACGATGCACAGCACACTGACATAATACTTTCAGTGATTCATCCACTTCAGCCTCCTCATTGCTGAAATTACACATGTATGTAACCATGTCCAGCCTACACTTTAAATACTGATGAAACATATATTAGCTTCAGAATAACAGATGTAATAGAGGCATGTGATCAGAGTAAATCGATTTGGCCAAGGAATTAGATCTGCTTCCATAACCCGCATGCCCATGTGTGAGTCATAGAGATTTCTCACTCAGGTTTTACTTTTGAACTTAACAGAATATAGTTGAGCTATCAGTTGCTCTAGGTGCTTGTGAGGAGCAAATGGAATAATGTGTAGTGAAGTGAGCAAGTGAGCATTGCATAGATCTGTCATATTCCTAACTGCTCATTCCTGATCAAACATATTAAGATATTTAAACAAAACTATGACTGCTATGGCAGTCAGATTTTTTAAAATTGTGTATTTATTTATTTATTTGGTACAGGTTCTCTCTATGCAGCTTGGACTCATAATGATCCTCCTATCTTAGGCTCCCCAGCATTAGGATTACAGACCTGTGCCCCCTTGTCCAGTTTTGGTGGCCATCACTGCAGCACTGAACACAGTCCTGGGGATCAACCCAGAGTCCTTGTGCCTGCGAGGCAGGCTCTTAGACTCCTGAGCTATCTCCCAAGCCTTGTGCAAGATATTTTAAAAGTATTTTTTTTTACTTAATTCATATGAGTAATACAGGTATTCTGTTGGCTGCTTAATACCTTTAAAGATTACTTATATACAAAACTATGTATAGATAAGCTTCACTGAATCAAAGACCTCTGAAGTCACATTGCTTTTGTACTTGTTTTATTTCTTGCATAATCGTTCATGTTGGATTGAGGTTAAATATGGAGAGAGAGAAAGAGACAGAGAGAAAGACAGACAGAAATTTTGAAAACTATTATCATATGAAATGTATTATTTCAAAGATTATTATTTACAAATTTATTTTTATAAAATTATTTTCCCCTTAATGTATAGATTTGGAAAATACTACTCAAAGTATGACAAAACATTTTAAACTCAAGGTATCAATCATGGTGTTTTAATAATACGTAACCATTCAAATAATAAATTTAAGTTTTACTTAAAATGTATTAATTTCATATATATTACCGATTCATATAAGCTATTTCATGTCCTTTAAAAGCAGTTTGGATTGAGGTAGTAGTAGACATTAAAATGTTTCAAGCAATATTGTATTTCTCAGAAAACAACTACCAATAGGAAGCTTAATACTTATGCTATAAATATCTTAGTAAAATTCAATTTGTAAAGTTGAAATTATCTTTTACTAAAATAAGTGATAAATGCCCCCTACACTTCTAACATTAATCCAATTATTATTAGCTTGCAACTCTTATTGCACAGAGTTATATAAACTAAACTCTAAGTAACATTATATTGGAAAGTTTGATATTCTGCTCAATAATGATCCAAACACTTTGGGGTTTTTTTGTAGAACACAGATATGATTAACAGCAGGTTTCTCTTTACTGGTGTTATTTACAAGTCTCTTATTCTTACTTTGTATGAGTTCTTTATATTATGAAGAGTACTTTCTAAGTATTAAAATTATTCCAGAGTTGCACATAGCTATAGAGATGTATAAACTTTAGTTTACCGATGAAAGATATATTATGATAGCATTTCACAGAATCACAGTTCTATTTAACCCTGAAATTCAAGTCTGTTTCATTCAAAGCCATTTTTATTAAACTGTTGTTGACAAGTTCAAATTTTATACAATGATAAAAAAAATTTCAAAAAAATTCCTCTGTGAAAGAAACATTTCTTACACTAACTTTGGAAAAATCTCAATACTATTTTTCTTATGAATTTATAGCATAATCCTCAGCATTTTTATATGTAAAATGCATATTAATGATATTCTTTCAGTTGTAAGTTTATCACGATAAAATTTTAAAACAAAGAGAAAATGTATGAAAGCCCTTCAGAAAAGAATATTTCTATTATAAATTCAAGGATTAGAAGATTTCCATTGTTGATGTGAAGTGGTCCCCATAAACTGCTTTAGCAATAAAATACTTCACTTTAATGAACATTGTTAGTGAATTCCCCATTTAACTAGAAAGTTTTGTGGCTGGAATTTAATTCTGTACTTACCAAGCCAAAAATTAGCTACAGAAGTTTCAATCTCACATAATATATGAGAAAGGTGTGAGATGAAGACAATTGTTAGGCGACACATCCCAAGAAGTAACCAGTTTTGAGCACCTAAAACCACACCAAACTTTGAATTTTTTTGATTAAACTAAAAATTTGAAATTATATGTAACTCACTTCCCATGAATACTGAGATAACTGTGTCCAAATAAATATTCTGGGTGTCTAGTAGTCTGGGAGATAACAAAGTATTCTCTTTGCACTATCAAACTTTCAGGGTAATGACGTTCAGTAACACCCTAAAATCTCATTGGCTTATACATAAACATTCATTTCTTGCTCAAAGGTCTGTGGAATGAGAGTAATAGCTATGTTTTTGGTTGCAAATTGTGTCAGTTCCACTCTATATTTCAATATTAGGTAAGAACTTAATAAGTAGACACTATCTAGGTCATTTTCATTTTCATTTTCTGTAGTAAAAATCAGAAAAGGTAGATTACAGGACAAACCAGGAAAGTCTATAGACAACCATGTAAAGGAAAAGTAAAGGAAAAAAATGTATTAATAAAGGTTAATACATTTACATCTATTTACCAGAAGGGGAATGTCACATACTTTTGGTAACTCTTTTGAGAATTTGGACCTAACAGAATCCACATGTGACAATGCGTTTCTACAAATATTTAGTAGGAAATCTGAGAATCTCTACCTTTCCATGAGCTCACTGTTGGGACGCAGTTGCTCACGTGCCATTGCACCTTGCAAGCAAGGCCCTGTCTTTTGTCGACCTAAGAGTTCTATGTCACAGACAGACATGGAAGACAGACTTCCTGTCTGCTTAGAAGGGTAAGCATTCTTAAAGCTCTGTATCCATATAGGCTTGAAAATTGTGCTGATTATTACTTGCATGACATAAGTTTACAATATGAAATTCATAGAATCTTTTAGTGTCCTATGTGTTAATTGGAATGTTCAGTGAGAAAGACTTGGAAATTGATGATGAGAATTTTTTAATATTTATTTGGTTTACATTACCCTCATACTTTGACTCATAATTAGGCTTGTTTACCTAAAGAATTACACTTTGCTACAGACCAAGGAGGACCACTAAGTGCCTGTCCCCGCCTACTTACCCGTCACTGCTCGCATGCTCTTACTAAAGTCACATTTCAGGATGCTAAGCCTTATGGCTTGAGAGTGTTTCCATGTTGTAAGAAATTCAAGATTATATTAGTGGACATTGGACCAAAAGAACCTCAAAAATTATAGTGTGGAATTTATGGGTGTTCTAAACCAGAAAAGAATAAGGCTTAAGATTGACTGCATTTATTGCTATGAATGAAGCATAGCAGGCATCAGTGCTGTCTGAAAGAAGAGCAGTAAGAAGTGCACATCATTTTAATCCCCTATTAGGCATTTAAAAGCACAAAGAAACTGGAGAAATGAATTTTAGTAGTATCTTTTCAAATACTGAAAACATTATAATATAAAAATGCAACTATAAAAATACTACCGTTTTTCAAGTTCTTCAAAGTTCAACATGATTTTACATTTTATATCATATATTATTTCATATGCTAAATTTTCTTCTCTTGTCTTTCTTTTTGTATTTTAGGGAAGGGTCTGCAGGGTGTTCAGGGTCTCACTACTAGATTGGACTCGTACTGATTCTCCTGTTTTCAGCCTCCCAAGTGGTGGGATTACATCTGCCCACCACCCCAGTCTCAGTTGGTATCTCAGCATGCCCTGGGGGGGCGGGGCTGGCTGGCATGGCAGGCCAGGAAATCAAACACCTGGCCACTATGCTTGCAGGTGCTTTAATCCACTGATCTATTTTGCTGCCCAACTAATTTTCATAATAAATACCTAATATTTTTAAATGTACTAAAACATACAGTTCAAAAAGATTCATTTCAAAGATTTACCCCAACATTGATAAAATTCCTAACATTGTTATCATCAGGAAAATTCAAGAGAGGATTACTTCAAAGAAATCTGAATAATCTACTACATATTTGAAATAAAACAAATAGAAAAGAAGAAACAAAGGAAAGAAAGATAAAAGCAGGAGGAAATAAGGGATAGAAAAAAAGAATAAATGAATGCAAGAACTAATATAGTAGCAAAACTTTTCATAAATTAACAATACTACCAACACTTAGCACAATAGCATAGATAAGACTTCAAGGCCAGTTATTGATATAGACTATAAGCTAATAGACATATTTTCACATAAATAACCAAATTAGCAAGAAAAAAGATCACCCCAAGGTATGCTGAGGTGGTGAATGAAACTGGGTGTGGTAGCATGCAGCTATAACCCAGTGCTTGTAAGGCTGAAAGTAGGAGGATCACTATGAGTCTAATCTGTGTAGTGAGACCCTATAGACCCTGTACTAAATTTGTAAAAAAGCTACATTAAAAATAATTAAACTTCAACTGCTTGTAGGAGTTTGAGAAACATAAAATACTTCAGATGAAAAATTAAAGAACAAGATTAGTTGAAAATAGCCCTGAGCTTATTCTTGAAAGACCTGAGTTCTCCTGAATTACTTCTTATTGAACAAGAAAAAAATATGATGAAAGCAGATATATATCCTACACATGCAAAAAAAAAATGACCTAAAATATTGCCAACACAACCAGACTCTGGAAGCCTGTGTAGCTCTCTGTGGGATGTTTTTCAAAGGAATGAGAAAGAAAAACAAATAAACAAACAAAAAATAGAATTTTGAACTTTAAATTCTTAATTAAGATAAAATATTGAGATGTAAAGCACAATAAAGGCATTTCTAGTCAAAAGTAATGAGTGGTTCTTACCACTGTATTAGATAGTATATTATGAAAAACTCCGCAGAAGAAAAATAAAATGTGGAAATAAGGATAAAAGAATGAACGTTCCCTGGATAGAATAATATATATATATTTATTATATATATATATATTATTCATTTTTAATAATATATATTAAATTCATTTTTTTAGAATCTTAGAAAATCACACTTTTGAAATATTTTAGAGAGGTTATGTTCTCTTTTCAAAAAGTCCACATATAATACACATGTCTTATTTACCAAATGTAACAGTCAATGCCAATCAAAAATTTGGAAGTGGAAATTGTTCTCACAATTTCAAAGTTGAGAATAAAGGAACCCTAAAATTAAAAAATGATGATATGAATCACAAAACTGCAAATTGAAGAAAATAGGAGCGAATAAGGAGTCACTTAGTGTGAAAATACTGGGGGTGCATCTGATATAAATATCAAAGTTGATTTTTAATTCTGAGGACTTCATGTGATATGCTATTATATACTTATAAGAAATATTATTTTGCACTAAAATTCATTTTCTCCAGAGTTCATTTCTAGGACTTGTATGTAATAACACTATATATTTTCTAACAGGTTTTCAAAGTTCTACTTTTTTTCCTCCTTTTTTTCCCTTTTTCTGGAAGAAGCAGAAGTTCAAACATGCACACTGGAAATGATTGGCTAAATACCTTCCAATGCTCTTACACAGATGAAATAATTTGAAAATTTCTCACTTGAGAAACTTCATTCCAATGAAAGATATTGGGGAGGGAGGAGAAAGAACCCAGTTGCCCCAAACGCATATGATCTAGGAGAAATGTAGTGCCACACAGCAGAACTTCTGAGTTCAAAGCCTTAACGTTTTGCTTAAGGAGTTAGGAGAAGATCCCCAAGTCCCAAATCAGTCTTTCTGCATTAAAAGGAGACAAAAGGGAGAATCTAATGAGCTTAAACTCACAGCAATAGAAATAATGAGAGCAAGGGACCTTGGTCCGCAAGCAGCAACCCTCTTTGTTGCACACCGAATGCCCTCATCTAGTTATTAGTTCTTCCTCCCGTAATCTGTCAAACAATGAGGGAATTTTAAAAGGTGCATCGCCACAGAAAGGCAGGCAGTGCTGAGCCAGGGAAAAGGTGAGCTAATGAGATTGACACTGCTGACACCGGAAATCTGGTGATGGAAAGATTAGTTTACAATCAAATTACTCTCATATTCACTTATAGCCAAATAAGTAAAGAGGCCACCTGTAAAGTATTTTCCCCAGGAGTAATGGTGTGGAGACCATTGTAATAAACACATATTTTAGCAGGCAAGGAGCTCAGTAGACATTACTAGGCACACAGGTTGTATAAAACTAGGCAGGATTCTCCTAAATGAATGATTCATCCACAGTAATGACAGTAATTCATTATCAAGTCTCAGTTTAGACCTATTTTCATTTTTTTCCAATCTGTTTCAGTGCAATTGAAGTGGTGGTTTGTTGTGTTGTTGTTTTAAAATGTTGTTTTAAGTACATAATTTTACTCCATTTGTGCCAGGAAAATGCCCAAACACCTTCATTAGAAATAAAGCAAATCTGTTCAACAGCACTCAGAACAGCAGGCACTATATGCTTTATTGAACAGAAAAGCTTTAACAAACCTTATCTTGCACACATGTTCATTCTGCCTATGTCTGTTTACATTCTCAAGCTTTCTGAAAATGTGGGTGCAACCACAAAGTAGTGTTTAGCTCCCCTACTTTTTTTTGCCAGGTGGTTGATTATATGGTTTGGCATATTTTTTGCAGGTGATATACAAAATCATATGTACCAGCTGTTTGGCCCACTGAGTAACACCTCGCTAAATGACACAGCCCCAGCCATACATAACAACGAATGATGATGCGAGAGTGATATCTTTACTAGATTTGTTTAGCTCCGAAAAGAATTCTCTAAGAAAGATATTTTCCTGCCTTCATTTCTGTTTCATGCTGGGTAATGTTGGCAAGAATTATTCACTGCACATGCGAGCAATTCAAAAAAATATTGTAAAAAAAACAACGAGGCAGCTTTGCAGAGGTGCACTATGTGCTTGATGACTTGGCGCGCTGCCTTCGGTGCTTGGCACGGGACTCGGCTGCTGGCACGGGAGATGTTATATATACTTGCCATCGGGCCTCTACTCTGCTGCTTGCTGTGCACGATCAATATCGACCAACTCCATAAACAACCAGACGAACCTTGTATCTGAGGGATAGCAAATAGTATTTGAATTATTTTACATAAATCTGAAAATGTAATCGCGGTTGACATTCCTATTAGTATTATATCTGAGCACGATGATCATAATTGAGTAACATTAAATTTAGTTTATTGAACAGCAGTCCACTGCCTGCTTTACTGTGACTATGATCTGTGTAATGAAAGCAGCAGTACGAAGAATTCTCTCAGTTGGTACACTTCCTGGAGAGCAGCCAAAGTATTTATTGCTATTTGTGCAATTAATGGCCATATTGATTCCTTTTTATTCCCCTAGTAAATAGTAGATAAGTTGTGCTATGTTTTCTTAGCTCTTCAAGGTTTGTTTCAGTTGTAATTAATGTGACTATAAGAATAATACTTAATTGTTCTTAGTAACTGGTTTTCATGCCCGCGACATTTGCAGTTTACATACTGCACAGGTTTGAAGTGATTAAATTGGTAAGTGGCCCTATTGCCAAAATAATCCCATATGCTGAAGTATGATTTATTAATGTTCAAAAATCGTAAGTAAAACTTCACAAGCCAAAATGCAGTGGTGGTTAATCATCTGTTCTTCCAGCTAATTCCATAATCCTCAATGTGACAATCAATTCATCATGCTGAAATGGCAAATTTATATAAATCATATTTCTAAGTTCTACGTGGAGTCAATAAAATATATTGCATATTTCCCATAAATTATGTGATATAATGTTAATTTATTTTTTCAAATTAAAAACTTTAACTACCTTATGTTTTTTTCTCACTGACTGTGCTTGAAAACTGTCTCACATTGGCACATCTAGAAAGTCACTCCATACACGGAGAGAGCTGAAGCCCTTTTAAGAAGACGTTATAGGACCACTGAGTATGTCATCTCATCCCCAATGATCATGTATTGAAGTTATTGTACTTTGTTCTTGTTACTTACTGATTAAGTATCAAACATCTTCATTTGCATATTTTCTACTTTGGAAGAGATAGATAAAAGAAAAAAAGTACTTGGGCATAACATTGTGTGCTCTTGAAGGAATTAGTATAATCTAAATCCCAGTACATATGTTATCCACCTTTTTCCATTCTACTCATCACCTTAATTTCATTAATTTCAAGTGAACACCCTGAAGCTCTTCTCTTTCTCACATTTTCTTCTCTAAAATCTACTTCATATCTATAATATGAACTAACTTTGTGGTTCAATATATGAACAAGGATATATGTGATACACTAAATAAACAAAATTAAGGGGAAAAACCCATTGCCATCTTCATAGAAAGGATATTTGTTGAAATTCAACATTTATTCATAATAACAATGCTGGATAGTTTTAACAGAAGGACTATACCTCTATGTAACAGAGGCCATTTGTAAGAATCTGACGTCTAACATTACTCTGAGTGGGAAAAAATTAGAAGCCTTCTCTCTAAGCTCTGGCACATGGATGTCTGTTTTTACCACTTTTATTAAGCATGGTGCTGGACGTTCCTGCCAGGGCAGTTGACAAGAGAAAGAAACAAGGAACACTGAAATTGAAAAAGAGAATGTCAAATTGAAACTCTTGTCAAGTGCTTGATTTTGTGTATGGAAAGCTATACACTCCAACTGAAAAGCTATCAGTATTAATAAGTGTACCAAATTACAAGACTCAAAATCAACATGAAGTTATCAGCAAATCGTCAAATTGCTATATGACAATGATGAAATAAAAAAAAAAATCAGAGTGTTGTGGTACACACCTGTAATTCCAGCTACTTACCAGAGTATGTCAGTAACCTGGCAAGTGTCAGTGTGATATTGGCAACTTAGCAAAACCCAGCCTAGGAATTCAAAAAGGCTTGGGGTGTAGCTCAGTAGCTCAATGCCTGCTTACTGTGTGTGTGGTCCTCAATTCAATCTCTAATATCACCAAGGAAAACAAAACAAAAAATAAACTAAGAAAGTAATCCCTTGTACAATAGTTACAAAAATGAAACTCAATAGCTAGAATAAATTTAACCAAAGTAGAAGTTCTTTATAATGAACACATCAAAAAAGGAGTCAGCCCACTTTCATAAAATGGAAGAATCAGTGTCATTAAAATTTGATGCCGTTATTGGGGCTGGGGAGATGGCTCAGTGGAATAAATGTTTCCCTTGCAAGCGCAAGAGCCTGAGTTCAATCCCCAGTTCTGGAAAAAAAAAATATGATGCCATTCAATGTGATTTGCTAATTCAATCTAATTCCCATCAAAATACCAATTCTTCACAGATACAGAAAATAAGTAAAAACAAAACATTCATCTGAAAGAGAAAGAACAAAGCAAGAAGTACCACACTGTCTGACATCAAAGTGTACTCCAGTGCAGCAGTCATTAGAACAACAAAGTATTGGCGTAGAAACCAAGGGGATATTTTATTGGTGGCTTTTTTTTTTTTTTTTTTTTTTGTCTTTTTGAGATTGGACTTCACTTGCAGTCCAGGCTGGCCTTGAACTCATTTTGTACTCCAGGCTGGCCTCAAACTCACAAAGATTGCCCTGCCTCATTCCCCTTGGAATTATAGGCCTGGGCTTCTATGCTCAGCTGCACTGCTTCTCAGTCAACTGAATCTTGACTAAGGTGCCAATAACACACATTTTAAAAAGGACAGACTTTTCAATGAAGGAAGCTGAAAAAAATTGAGAGTAAAAATAGATCTGTATGTCTTGCCCCTTATAAGAATTAATTTAAAATGAGTTAAAATAAGACCTGGAAGGGCCAGCCTCATAGCTTAGCAGACTAAAGTGCCTGCGTAGGCAGAGCTCAGAGGCCAGCGTTCGGTTCTCAGTGTGCTGTGTTGGCCTTGCCCCAAGTGCAAGCTGAGACAACAATTGAGACTGGGTGTGGTGGCACACACCTGTAATCCCAGCACTTGGGAGGCTGAACACAGGCAGATCACTGCACATACGATCTACATAGTAAGACCCCGAACACTCTGTAGCCCTGCCCTAAATACGGAATGAATAAATAAATAAATGAACAAATAAAAAAGACCTAGAATCTTGAAACTTCTAAAACAAAACATGAAGGAAATGTTTCAGGGTATTGTACACTGTTGGTGGAAATGAAAGTTAACAAAGTCATTAGGGAAGACAGTATAGAGGTACCTTAAAAAAATTAAAAATAAATAATTTTATTTTCCCATATCCCACTACCAGGATTACATCCAAATGAAGTAAGCCTATATGTTGAAGACATTACTGCAGTCTTCTGTCTGTTGTAGCACTCTACAAAAGCTAAGACATGGGCTGGTGAGATGGCTCAGTGGTCTAAAGCACCTACTTAGAACAAGCTTAGCAAAGCACAGGGACTGCAGTTCAATCCCCCAGCACCATATGCCACCCAGCCCCGCCCCCTGGTGGGCTGAGCTGCCCCCCACACAAATAAATAAATAAATAAGATTTTTAAAAAAAGCTAAGACGTAAAACAACCCATCTGTACCTGAGCAGATAAATGGATAAATAAATGTTTCATGTATACACAATGAAATCCCATTCAACCATGAAAAAGAATGAAATTTTATCACTTAGCACATATGGGTAGAACCAGAGATCATTATATTAAAGGAGTAATCCAGGTACAGAAAGACAAGTAGTTAGTGTGTGGTCCTACTGAAAAAAAGTCAATCTCATACAAACAGAGTAACATGATACTAGTTAAGAATGGAGAGAAGGGCTGGCCAGATAGCTCAGTGGACTAAAGCACCTGCTTAGGCAGAGCACAGTAACTGGGTTCAATCCTCAGAATGCCATGTCAGCCTTTCCTGCAGGACATGCTAAGCCACCATTGAGACTAGGCATGGTGGTGTGTGCCTATAATCCCAGTGCTTGGGAGGCTGAAAACAGGAGGATCACTATAAGTC
>NDGN011529056.1:544-12515 GCA_002564285.1 Tympanoctomys barrerae
TGCTTTGCTAAGCTTGTTCCAAGTAGGTGCTTTAGACCACTGAGCCATCTCGCCAGCCCCGAACATTTTGTTTTTAATGTTGCTTTTCCTTACTTGCTGCCATTCATCTTTCCCGCTCACCTTTCCAGTGTAGCTGGTTAACTGTGTCATTTCCATAGGGGCCTTGGGACAGAAGGCAGTCCCCATGTGGAGGGAAAGGGCTCCATTGAGCTGCTATGTCCTCAGCTCCAGGGTAAGCTGGTGCCCAGCTCTCAGACTCCTGGGTCCACTTGGTGGCGTTCATGTGCAAAATAATACAGCTGAGCCTAATTTATGCTCACTTTGGCCCAAGAGCTGAGGTTCACTGTGGTCCGCACACCTGAGATAGTGAGCTGGTTTATGCCTCTTGACACACACTAGACCAGGAAGAGATGAAGTAGGTGGCTTTAGTGGTGAGTGGCCCAAAGCCACAAGAGCAACACAGCAAATCAGACCAGAGAAGTGAACCACTGGGCCAGGCTGTTGCTCGGCAGTGCTAATGGAATCTTGATTTTTCCTCTGCAAAGCTACAACTTATGTGTGAGCCCATCGGTGACTCGGGGGAAAGAAGACCCATTGGGGAATTTTAAGCAATCGAACACTGGCTCTCTGAGTTCTACGCTTAAGCAGAATTAGCAGCCCTTTGACTTACAAGGGACCCCACCCCCAGCACAGAGGACAGGTCAGAGAGATGGTGACGCAGTGGGCGGGTGCATTGTGGGCTCAGGAAGGCTGCAGGAAGCAGAAAGGTGCACCCAGAAGCCCCTGGCTCTAACCACCGCTGGACGTGGAAGCCCAGCTGCTGGGCTCTTCGGCTCACCCATCGTGAAGACTCAGTGATGACTCAGAAAAGCAGCAGCATATGCTGGTCCTCATCCAGCAGCCACGCAGCCATGCCCTCTGGCTTTCTGGCTTCTGGAGCTTGTGTACAGCTGGCTTGTCCCTGTGTGTAGGACTCTGAGCTCCTTCACATGGAACACCATTGGAAAATTCTCCTGGCAGAGATAGCACATGTTTCTGTCCTTCGGGACGCAAGTTGTGACTGTAGCAGCACTGTCTTCCGATGAGCAGGTGCTGCCCGGGACAGTGCTTAGCTCACCAGGTGGCAGCCCCTTGGTCTTTCCCTTGCTTCATCCATAGGCTGGACTGCTCCTGGCCACTAGGCCTGGCACCTTTGTCCCCACTCCTCTGCTATAAACCAACAGTGGTCTGCCCAGCCACAGTCTCACACCAACCAGAAAATGCTAATATTTGTTGTGCCTCTAGAGAGGCCACGTTCAGGGAACTTTCACGATGATGTATTGTTAGGACTGCCTGATTGTGTTGGTTATGCTGGTGAATCTTCCACTGGGCTTAATTGCTCAGTGAAAACTTATATTATCAGGAAAAGCAAAGTCTGTTTAGGGCTTGGTACTTTCCATGCTTTTTGGCACCCACTTGGGGGAGCTTGAAACAGATCCCTTGTGGATATGGAGGACCACTAACCCTCTTCATCATCTTTAATAAACAAACTCAACAAGATAATGCATGCATTGGGTTAAACTCATCTAATCTTTGATTGCACTGTAGACCCCTCTGTGCAGGACTGAGTTTCAGTTCTGTTAGCAGTATCTAAGCCCTGGCTGCCCAGCAAGTGCTGTGTGGGTAGAGGCATCAGGACCTGTCCTTAAGCTGCTGCTTTTCTTTCCCTCTCTCTTTGGCCCCCACTTCCTTCACAAAGAGCTACATACCCTGCCATCACCCCCATGACATCCATGGATACACCCAGACCTGCACTGCTCCGTCCTGTTGATGCAGCATTTCCCAAGGCCCTCGGAGGGTTCTGGTGCCAGGTCCGGGTCCTATTCCCAGACTGTGTGGCCAGCTGGATGACCTCCCTGAATCCTGAATATCTCCATAGAGGGGCAATGGGACCTGGCTCCATCTCCCTGGGTCTCCCAGGACTTAGGTCTTTCTGAGGCTCCTCCCTTCCTCAGCTGCTTCTGTTCATGTCCTTGGCTTGTTCCTTTCCCCTTCTGTCAGTGAGGAAGAGCCTGGACACTGTCTTGCATCTTCTTCTGCCTTCAGTCCCACAGAGAACCTTTTGGGTCCCCCGGGACTCCTACTAAAGGAAGAGGCAGGCTGTGGGGTCTGTGTTTTCAGAATCTCTGTGAGTGACTCTGATGCTGAGCCAATGCGTACTCTGGCACAGATGCCAAGCAAGGCAGTGGTGAGCTGGTGCCATGCTGGTATTTTCACATCCCTGTCCCCTGGGGAACTCTGAAGTTCTAGGCATCCTCCCCCCAGTGCAGAGCTTTAGTGATTGACATAGAAGGAGTTCATAGGTATGTGTCGGTTGGATGGACAGATAGTTGGACAATTGAATGAATGAATGAACTTGAGGGGTGGATTGAGTTTAGATCCTTGAAGGAGACAAATGAAAGCAGAACTCCTAATGATAAGGACAAATCTCTAGACATCTCTGAGCCCCTAGGGTAAAAGAGCCTCTCTCTACAGTGCACCTCTCCTGAGAACCCTGTCACTGCTTGCTACTGCTCCTCTGTTCCTCTTTTTTTCATGAACTGCTCTGCATCCCCATTGTCTTAGTTACTCTTCTCTCCTTGCTGGAACAAATACCCGACACCCAAAATGAAGGAAGGAGAGGTTTATTTAGATCACAGTTTGCGGAGGTTTCAGTCCATACTCAGCTGGCTCTAAGGTGGAGAGGCACATGGCACAGAGCAGTCATTCATGGTGGCAGCAAGGAACAGAAAGCAAAAGCAAATAGGAGTAGTGGCCACAATGGCAAGAGAGAGCAAGTCTGTCTCCCTTAAGTAGCATTCAGGCTCCCCAGCTCAGGCTGGGCGTAGCGCTCACACCCATAATCGCAGCCGCACTGACATCCATAATCCCAGTGAATCATGAATTAATCACAAAGTCTAGAAGTCCGCCCCATGACTGCATGAGGCTTTGGGGGACAAGTAGACACAAACCATAACACCCATGCACCGAGACACCAAACCACACTGCCACTGTGCAGAGCACCAGCATCCGTGGTACTGGAGGGAGTACGGAGGACGGCCTCTGCTGTACCGTCCACGTCCCTGACCACATTCTGTCTCTGATCAGTTATTCAACTCAGGCGTGTCCCCTACTTCATGCCTTTTTTTTTTTTTCCAAATGAATACACCCCTTGAATGCTGCTTGCAGATGGGTCCAGCTTTATCTTTGTAGAGAATGGGGGCACTTTCCACCAAACCACAAGGTCCTGTGGTCCTGTGAACTCCTGCTGTTCTTGAGGCCCTCAGTAGGTCAGGGTGGACCAATAGGTGACGTTTTTGTCCTGTGCCCTGGCTCCTGATGTGTTCCCAAGTGAGTCCTTGGAACCAACTCCCATTGTCAAACTCTTGTTCCCTTTCCCAGACACTCATGTGTAGGTCTGCAGCTTGGCACTTCACACAGGCCTGCCCCCTGGGGTCCACTGGCTGCCTTCATGCCTCTTTTTTTTTTTTTTATTGTGGGAATACTTCATGTCTCCTCCAATACTCAGGCACTCAGGACAAGGATGGATTGAGACGGGTAACTTCTCCTGTTAAGCATTCTCTGTGTCCTAAATCTAGGTTAGAGTGTTCCAAGTTGGGAGATTAATAGGCTGAGCTAATTTCCAGCAGATCATTTTATTTTTAAATTCAAATCAAAGTGCATATTCAGCCTGGCTGTGTTAAGGATACAGATGGTGACGCTTGACCAGAGTGATACAGTAGTGTCTGTGGTATTGTGTTGCCAGGAACAGCCAGGGTCAAAGCCCTCAGCACGACAAGAAACCCTGAGATAGGGCGACCTGATGGTTGCTCAACCCTGTTATCCCCCATCCTAAAAGAAACCTAGGAGGTTTCCCTCATTTTCCCCAGGCTGGCCACAGAATGTTGGTTTTGTCTTTATGTCACCACCTTTCATGGTCCTTAGTGTCACAGTTCCAAGAATCAGATGGACAGGACCAATCTCATATGACCTTACGGGGCCTCTCACCCACCCCTGCAGTGACAAGTGGGCCACAGTCTTACCATGTGTCCATCCCTTGGTCATTGCAGGGGCATGGGTTCCTAGTGATGGGATTCACCCCGAAGCTGTGGTGGGGTCACCCTTCCTGGGGGTGATCCTGTGGGGTGAGCTGCATGTCCAGGCTATCCTGGAGTGCCTTCTGTAAGTGCTATCTGCTGCCTTGGCCACGATGTGGGTCATATAGGAAGAACTGGTATCTCCGCATCTGTGTTCACCATGACCACAGGAATTGTCCTTGTCGCTCTGTCCCAGGCATTGCTAGAGGACTTGGAGTCTTCTTGCTAGGCCGATGCTACTTACTGAAGGCCAGGCTCTTCCACAGACTGGGCGTGTCGCTCATGGTTGCCTCATAGCAGTCTTCCCAGCAGCTGGCCTCCGTGGATGCTATATTTGCTACTAATGACACATGGTGGCCAGAAAAGTGCATCAGCAATGGCTCTCGTGTGTAGCATTTTTGGGGAACAGAGTGCTCATTCATTCCTGAGTCCAATGCCAGTGTCATGACCACAGCCTCACTGGGCTGGTACCACTGCTCTGAGAGACAGACAGTCCCTCTAACTCAGCTTCCAGGCAGGCAAACAGGCTGAAAGAGGCTTCCACAGCCACTTGGTGGGTTGACACGTGTGGAGCGCCATGTTTAGGCCTGCCTGGGCAGACTTCTCTGGCCCTTCTGGTGCTGAGAACATTTCCAGTGGGGATTCTCTGACAATCACATATAGTCCTCTACCTTTCAGGGCAGGAGATTTGGATCTAAGTGACCCCAGGGGTGATGTCCTGTGTCCCTTCCCCAGTAGCAAGGCCTAGGGTCCTCATATAGGTCCTGAGACCTGTCCACCTCTGCTTTCAGCAGTTGCTGGGCTGAGCGCCCTGGGGCTGGGCAGAGCAGTTTGTCTCAGTCCAGTCTTCTCCAGTGTCTGTGATTGTTGAGTGCTTGAGCCTGCCTTGCAGCGTTTTCTGACGGCTTTGATTTGATTAGGCCAGCTGTTACCTCGCATGGCTGGTGGTGTGCCTTCTCCTGGCAAACCTCCCCAGATTCTGTGACGTCATAGTGCTTTGGCTCCTTTGTGCCTTCTCAGCTGTGTTGTAGCTAATTTATGTTGTCAGATAAATGCCCTCAGGATAAATGAAACATTATTAATGCTGTAATGCTAATTTTAACATACCCATTGCACATACTCAATAGAATCCTCTTTGGGCTTTCCTCCGGTCTTTAAATCAGGTCCAACCATGTCTCCACCATAAATCAACCTCTTCTCTCAGGCCAATAGAGGTTTGGCATAGAAATCTACCATAGGAAAGCAGAGTATAGGCGATCTTAGCCCAGGCTTTGAAAACTCTTATTCCCTTTGCAATAGTGGGAAACTGAATACTAACTTAACTGCTTGTCCATAGAAAGCAGTACTGAATCAAGCAATAATCAGCATTAGATTTTGGATTTAGAGGAAAAGAAATTTGGCAACACTTGGATTGGCTGAGGATCCTCGTGCAGCACAGTGGAATTCACTGTCACCCTCCCTCACCTGGGGAGGGCCTCGCCACCAAGCACAAGAGCCGGCCCTCTTTCATGTGGCTGGTGTTAAAAGGAAATACTCCAAAAAATATGTCTAGGATTAGCAAATGATTAGTTCTTAGCTTTTTTTTTTTCTTTTGTGATTATAAAGTTGAGTATTTTTGGTTTTGAAAATTTGGAAGACACACAAAACCATAAAGCAGAAAATAAGGGCTCAACTCTGTTGGATTCCACAAATGAGTCTGCTCTCTGTCTTTCTGTGTCTGGCTTCTATCACTTAGGTTTTTCCATGTTGTCACAGAGAACAGAATTTCCTTCTTGTACAAGGTGGATCATGTTAGGCGGTGTCTGTGGGCCACATTTTCTTTGTCTCTTCATTCCTTGATGGACATTTTGGTCATTTCCATGGCTTGGCTACCGTGAGCAGTACTGCAGTGGGCATGGAAAAGCGAACGTTGCTCTCCAGTGCATCGGTGTCGTTGTCTTTGTACGTCTCCTGTGTACCATACATTCCTTCTACTTTTAATTTCTTGAGCAATCTCCTGTTTTCCACCTTGGTGTACCACCAGTGGTGTACAGGATTCCTTTTTCTCCACATCCTGGCCAGAGTTTGTTACCTCTGTCTCTTTGGCAATAGCCATGCTGGCAGGAGCGATGGCATCTCACTGTGCTTACTCTTCTACTTCCTGGATAGTCAGTGAAGTGGAGTGTGGAGGGGCACTAGGCTGAGGATGCTCACAAGACGTTTTTGACAGGAGTAAGCTCAAGAGTTTGCCCATCCAGGTGACTCCAGTAAGGATCAATATGCTGTATCCCTGCAAGCCACTCACAGTAGATTTGAAAGTTTCTTACTACAAAAAAATAAGTAGTAAGGGAGGTAATGCATGTGTTAACTAACCAGAATTAGCTGGTACACCATGTATGTGTGTTCCAAAACATCATGTTGTATGTAGCAAATATATATAAGGATAAATAGCTTTCATCGATCAATTTAAAAATAAATAAATTGTAGAAAAGATTTTGAAAAGAAGAAAACAACAATCCTTCATAATTCTCATTGGAAACCCAAAGGTACATGTTAGGGTTCCAGTGTACTTTCTTCAGGCTGTTTCCTTCTTTGGTTGCTTTTCTCTTTCCTTTCATCTTTTTTTTTTTTGTAATATTAGGATCATATTATACATGTGGTTTTGCATCCTGATCTTCCCCCATGTTGTTTTTTATATTATTTCATATTAATACTTAGCTGTGACATGTGGACATTTTAGATTAAATGTCATTATGCAAAGGTTGGAGGACTTCAGGTAGATTTTGCTGGGTGGGATGGGAGGAACCATTTGTAAATAATTTCGCTTATTACAAATACTGATTTTGATGCAATAACTAAGCCATTTTCTAGTTTGAAAGTATTTTCACTTGAAGCACATGTCATTTGCAATTTGCCGCGTCATGATGATTATGCTAAATATAATATTTAGGAGTTGGGTATTTTACTTGGAAAGTTGCTTAAGTACAAAAATTTTCATCTCAAAAAAGAAAAATAAGGAAGAAAAAGAGATTGAGTTGTTTATCTGTGTATATACATAAGTGTGATTCTCTTTCTTTTCAGTTTGGAAGTGTTCTGATGTATAGAAGTTATCAATCCTACTAGCATTGACAAATTGGAAAGGTTGTTCTTTCCTCAGATTAGTAATTATTTAATTACCATCCTTGAGATGTTTTAGAAAACTCACTGCTCTGTTTTACACAGTCTTAAAGGAATGATCTGGGGAAACCATTATTACTGAAGCTGGGGCAATGAGGAAAGGAAAACATTTAAAAAATATTTTCTTTGCAAAAGTGTATGTGTGTTTCAGAATGCCAGTTCAGGTCAGACCTTTATTTTATTTCTAATTTTTGCTTCAGTGGGCTCAATTTCCCTCACAGAACTGGAATGTCCCCACCTTTCTTAAAAGAGAAGGTTTTTCAAGTTCTTTCCCTTTCTAGAGTATTTCACAATAATGTTTTAAGAAATAGGTTTGTTACTAAATGTACAGTTAATCCTCACTTTCCATCTTTGGGAACAAATAAGGATCATCATGTCAAATTCTTTTCCAGGTTAGCAGAGGTCTTTGGTGACCCATGAAGAGCTGTGTTGATCAAGAGTGAGGCCAGTGACTCCAGAGAGAGAAGATGCTGGGGCCCCGGGCAACTAAAGGTAGAGTTTGAGACCCAAATAATCCTATCCCTTTGGTAGGTTTTGAATATAGTTTTATACCTTGGAATTTATGTAGTCCAATCCCCATGATTCATTTAATGGTAGTAAGAGGGTAGAAACTTAGTCTGACTGTGGTGTTTGTAGGTAGGACTTACAAAAAGAGAAGCAGTTAAATTGGGCCATTGACGTAGAGGCTCATGACTGAATGAGGTGGTTTTGTAAGGAAGGGCCAGGCAGCCCCACATACAGAACACTCCCACCATGATGTGACCCTGAGGCTCACAGGGACTGTGCCATGTTGTTTGGCCTTCTGGCCTCAAAAGCTGTGCACCAACACAAATCTTTTTTTCTTTATAAAGGAGCCTGTCTCAGGTATTTTGCCCAGCAAAGAAAATCTGACTAATAAAGTAACCTCTTTCTAAAGCACTCTTTAGAAAGTGTGTACACGTAAAGATTCTGTGTATTTAATATTTGCTATCTGTGGCCCCGAACCTTCAGTGGCTTGTTATCAGGTCTTTTGCTGTGCTTGGAGGAATTATGTTGGCTCTGTGAGATACCCTTGAGTATCTCCCGACTACGATGTCCCTCTCTCCTGCTGCCCATGCTGGAGCCTTGGGATTGTTACTTACAGCCCTGCCACCACAGCACTTCCCCCTCTTCCACACCCTGCTTCTCTGTCCTGCCTCTTCCAGAAGAACCAGCAGGCCAGGAGCAATGTCTGCAGACCCATTACCTCCAAAGCCTTCCCCCAGCTCCTCAAGCAGTTAGATTTCCTCTCAGGAAAGTGTTCCAGAGTGGGAAAGAGATGATGTGGCCCACATAACACACTCAAAGGCTGCAGAGTTGAAAAGTCTTTCCTTTGCCAAAATTAAAACAGTCTAAGATGTGGGACAACAGAGCATCATGCTAGGATACGCCATGGATGGGGCAGTATCTGCGAAGAAAAGGCGTGCCGTAACGATCACTAGCAGATAGAGATCATGGGTGCGCATCCTGAGGCTGCATCTCCATCAGGGGCTTCTAGGCTTTATGTGTTAAAGTAACTCAGTATGTCCCCACTGGAAGTGTGTGAGTCTCCTAATGCTGCTGGAACAGAGCACGAGAGATGAGGGGTAAATAGCAGGAATTCCTTGCCACACAGTGCTGGAAACCGGAGGTGTAAGATGAAGGTGTTAGTTAGCAAGGCTGACTCCTTCCAATGGCTCCAGGGGAGAATCTGTCCCAGGCCCCTCTCTTCTCAGCTTGCAGATGTCCATTTCCTCTCTGTGTCTTCACATCATCTTCCTTCTAACAAGATTATCTCCAGATTTCTCCCTTTTACAAGGGTACCAGTCATATTTATTAGGGACCTTATATTACTTTATTTCTATAATAATTCTGTCTCCTAATATAGCCAAATTACTGGAAACTGGTAGCTGGGACTTTAAGACATGAATTGACGGGGAGAAGAAATAACAGTCCAAGCCTTGATGATAGGTGTGTGTGTTATCTGCTATGAGCACAGGCAGCCGGGATAGAATGTAAGTGACAGAAAGAGTGCTGCTGTGACCGCTTGCTGCTTCACCACTTGGCTGCTCCCTGCCAGATTCTGCCTGCCAGTGGACTGTTTCTCCTCCGTGACACCCCTCTGCCATGCCACCCTGTTTCTGAACCAGCCAACTGTGAACTAAAACTTCTATAAGCTGTGAACCACAATAAACCTTTCCTCCTTTACCTCTGATTATGGGGCATTTTGTCTTGGCAAGAACGTAAGTAACCTACACGAAGAGTGACGCTATGAGCCGTGTGCCTTGGGGAGGGCAAGAACTCCCATTCTGTGGATCTTGGGGTCTATGACAACGCCATTCACACTAGACACTTCATGCATCTCATCGGTTGATGGTGCAGCTGGTAGTGGTGACCGGCATTCTTGGTCTCCAATGTGGGGGACCCAGGAACATTTGCATTCCTCATTTCTCTACCTTTCTTCTGGGCCATGTGCCCCTGAGCATCAAGGCCCTTGGTGATGTGTTGGTGTCTCTGTGAGAAGTGCTGTCTCCTTCCTCCACGTTTCCTCATCTGGCACGTCTACAGTTGGTCCCTGTCGTGCTTGTATGCGTTATTTCCCCAGCTTGATTTCCCAAGGAGCATGCCTGCATTGCCCCAGCTTCCATCGTCTCTTCCCTGCGATTTGATCTTGGATGCACTGAAAGTAACCTTGACCTCCCTGGAAGAGACAGACACAAACCATCACTTCCAAAGTTTAGATCTTGGTTGGTGACAGTTGGAGTGGTCATTGTACCTCTGTGGGTATAGATGACCTTAGATACTCATAATATCATGTCAATTTATCCATTTCAGTGATGCCAGAGTCACAGAAAACTGGCTGAGCCCCATCCTACAAAGGGAGGATTCACTTGCTCCTAGGCAGGGCTCTGCAGATTCCATGGAGGTTTCTTGGTGATCTTTCAGATAAGCTGAATGGAATAATACATACATGTGTTAGGATGAAGTTAAATTTCCTCTTTGTGTCTTCTCTGTTGTCTCTAGTTGGAAAAGCTTTACAAGAGATCTTGATAACTTAGTTATTATGCAAGAATGTACATGTTGCCACAGAAATGTAATGCAATGAGCTCTCCCAAACTTAGGAGCCTAAACAGGAAGCTTGTGTACGGTCTGTGTGTTAGCCTTGCAGGGGCTCATCACTTGGCAGTCCAGTGATTCTATCTATCTATCTATCTATCTATCTATCTATCTATCTATCTATCTATCTATCTAATGTATTTGGTACAGGGTCTCACTATGCAGCTGGGACTTGTAGTGCTCCTCCTGCCTTTAGCCTCCTCAGGGTTGGGATTACAGGTGTGTACCACCAAGCCTGGCCAGCTCAGCACACCCAGGGGCAGGACCAGCATTGCATGTGGTCTTGGAGATTGAATCCTGGTCCCTGCACTTGCCTAAGCAGGCTCTTAGTCTACTGAGCTATCTTGTTGGCCCATGAGGTACTCTAGAGTGGTTTTGGCTAGTGACTGAAGTCACTCAGTTTAGCACATATGCCCTTTGTCCTTTGTGTTTTGTGGCAGTGGGAAGTTGCTAGACTGCCTGGAGAAATGCTTTGAACCCCTTGAGGCTTTGGCCAGGAGCCATCCCTCAGTCACTGCTGCATCCTGGTGGCTGTAGCAGAACCCAAAGGCAACAGCAAACAAGGGCTGAGGAAGAACTTTGGCCTCTTTGGCAGAAGGACAAGCTCTTCAGAGAGAGAGAGGGAGATCCAGGAAGGAGGGGAGTGCTTGAGCCATCTCTGAGCTCCGCCTAGGGTGATCCTGAAACAGAAATGCGCGTGTTCCCAGGGTACTTGCCCAGGGATTCCATCATCCCTTTGTGTAAGAAGGTACTCCAAAACCCAGTAGCTTGAACAGTGACCACCTACTGATCATGATTCTGTGTACTGATGAGTTGCTGAATACCCTGGAGCACCCACATGATGCATGGTGGCCAGCCAGGCCCCCAGCCCTCTGCTGTGTTACTGGGCTGCCAGATGTAAGGCCTGCAGTCCAAGAGCAGGAAGGGGAAGCTACAGGTTCCCCTGGGGCTGGGGACACTGCCCAAAGCTTTCTCCTTTGCAAGCTCCAGGATGAAGGTAGTCACATATCAGCCTAGGCTGAGGGAAGGGGACACACCTGAGCCCTTGAAGAGTGCAGAGGGGGAGCAGGATGGGTTAACCATGCCAGAGACACTGGAGACATGCTCGCTCCTGAGTGTGGAATCACCAAGACAGGGGCAGGAAGCTCCTCCTGGGTGAGTGACCTTGGGCACCTGCTGCTCTGAAGCGCTGCACAGGGAGGGGAGGGTTCTTGTGAAGGGGGTCCTGCTCCTGGATGCCATCAGCTACACCTTGTCCTCCCTCGGCTATGTCTCTTCCCATCAGCCCATGGGAACCTGGGGCATGGTCAGCTGCTGCCCAGTTAAGCTCCAGACTGCTGCATTCCTTTTGCATTTTTCAGTGACTGTTATTTGCCCTTAACGATTTGCTTTAGGCCTCATGAAAAAAAATGCATGCTTTCCACAACCAAGAAATTTGGCTGTGGTTAAAAAGAAAAAGTAACAATGTCCTGAGCTTCTTGCATGTCATCTTGTTGGTCAGCCCAGTGCATTGTCTTGGGTGACCTGGGCCAGGAGCCTTCTGGGGTGTGGGTGGGGAGTAGGCCTGCCTGGAGGGGGCTGAGTGG
>NDGN011529069.1:0-14847 GCA_002564285.1 Tympanoctomys barrerae
CTTGTGTTAATATCTGTTCCTTATATTATATCTGTTCCCCTAAGTAGAACCCTGACCAATACAGCTGGATTAGGGAAAACTTTCTGAAAGGAATAATAACATAGCAGAACTTTAAAATATGAGCAAGCATTATCTAGATATAGCGGGGAGATGAGTACAAATCCTCGGAAACGAAGGAGACTGTAGCAGATTTGTGGAAATGTGAGTTCTCAAGCCTGAGCAGGGGACCCTGCTCTGACTGCAATATTGTGCGGGTTGAGCTGTTGCAATCTTTCTCAGAAATGAAGTTTAAAATGCACATATGCACTGAAAGAAAATTAATGGTTGGAGAATTTTGAGTAGTATAGTGATAAATATTGTTTCAGAGAAACTATGATAATGAGGTAGAGGGTGAGATGGAGGGCGAGGTGGAAGGGGAAAAGCCAGATCAAAATCACTGACAACAGGGATACCAAGAGAGGGAACTACTGAACGAATACAGTCGCCTCAACCCGGTCACTGTTTGGAAGGTAGAAAGGTCATTTCCTGCTTGGATGAGGGGTAATATTGTTCCAGAAAAAGAAATCAAAGCAAAAAGGCTCATATTTGTGAAGAAAGTTCTGAAAGAACCACTCGGCCCATATACATATTATGCTTTCACATATCAGTTGAAAAATCAGTGTTCCTTAAAAAGGATCCATATACCTCGCAGCGCCACCATTCAGACCCTTCCTTGTCACCTACTGTGCAAAGCTCATGCCAGACGCTCTTCCTGGAAAACACAGCTTGCCTGCTTGCATTCCTAGCATCTGCACCATTTGTCAATCCTTAGTGTGAGATTCAGGATTTATGGAGCCACACTAGCCTGTCACCTTGAAGGCTGGGATGAATTGAATCATTTTTATTTCTCACAGAGATAAACTCTCCTGAGGCCATCCTAGGGTGCTTAGTAAATACTGAGTAAAAATTAGGTAATGCCAATGAGCCAGGTTTTCCAGGACGAAAGTATACCATGAAAATTAGTTTTCCCCACTGAAAAAGCAGAAATTTTATCAACTATTCTGAGCCTTGAGCTTTAAAAGCAATAATCTCTATCTCTGTTTTTGTTTCTCTCTCCTCTCTCCAATGAAATATTGAGGTCACAACATAAAAAACCAACAATACTTTTAATAACCAGAGTTAGTATTTATTCACATTTACCATATTCTACCACGATGCCATAGCACTAGGTGTACTGTATGTATTCCCTCATTTCATTCTCTCAATAAATATTCGTTGAATGAGTGAATGAATGGGCTGGATAATGTCCTAGGTATATGGGATACTTAGAAAATATACGCCCTCATAGAGAATATAGAAAGGAAACAAGGAAACCAGTAAGTGCACAAACAAAATTCAGGTTGTACAGACTGCGCTGTACATTAGGAATGATCTGGGAGCTATGTTGGATAATGCGCACACCAAGGGCACGAGTTCAGTTCAAGTTCTCTTCAAGAGTATGTTCTTTAGTCTAAAACTTAGATAAAAAGGACATGCTCATATGATGGTCTAGAAAAGTAAATATATATTGCGGTAGGAAACGTTTTAGTTATTCTGAGAGAACAAGAGAAGGCAAACAGGGCTGCAGTACAGCTAGGTGAGGCACGGGAGCTGTGGCTGTGGCGGATTATGAAAGGTAAGGGAGGATAGCCAGGGCGAGTCACAGCACCTGGGAAAGAAGTAGAGGATGGGACACAATGGAAAACAAAGGACTGCTTTTAGAAAGAGAGTCTCCGGTTGAAGTACGTGATCCAGCTGCAGGAGAAAACAGCTTTGGAGGAACACATGGAGGAGGCAGAAGGCTCTGCCCAGTGGGGTGGGTAGATGCAAGGAGAAGAGGAGTCGTGACTGAAAGTAGGATGGTGAGGTGCAACACGCAAACCTTGATGGGCCGTCAGGGGTGTGAGACACGCATCGAGGGCCACGCCTCGACTTTGGTGCACCATCAAAAGCCAGATGAGGGCCCCTTACTAATATAGAACAGGAGGCATGAAAAGGTAGGACATACGAAAGGCAACCGCAGAAGTAAAGACCTATATCCATATATATGTGTATATGATTCTGAATATGTGAAAAGTTATTTAAAGAGGTAAAGGAATTATTTTTAAAAATTAGAATGTTTATACTACAAATATATAAAATATTGGAGAAAAAAAAGAGGAGTGGAAGGAAAAGAAGGGAGAGTAGAAAAGGGAATTGGAGAAGAAGGGAAAAGGGGGGAACAATTTAGCTTCAGAAGCACTAACATTAGAATCTAGATAGAAATTGAAATACAGGCTCTAAGTAAATGCAAAGAAAATAAGGATAATAGCCTGTTTTTAAAGAACATACTTCAAGAAGGATTTAACACTGTAGGTGCCATCAAGGGCTAAGTGATGCTAGAATGAAGAACTATCCACAACGAGCTTTCACAATCACTCTGCATAAATGTCACTAATATTGCTGTTTTACAATTAAGAAAACAGGAGTCTTAGAAAGATATCACTTGAGAATATGGAAGTAAGATTCTAAAGACAAGAACTTTATAATAAAAACAGAGATGGAGAAAGAGCATATTAAAGATATAATATGAGAAAGAGAGTTGATAAGAAAAAGGATTCAGGATCCAAAATTAAGGTTTGAGAGAGCGGCCATGGCTCATTGTATTTCATGTGAAAGAGTCCCTCCCCCGTGGCTATGCCCCAAGTGTCCCTTGTGCCATGCAATGGTCAGCTCCAGAGAAACAGTGGTCTTCTAGGTCCTGCCCTCAGCTTGCACCACAGTGGAAGAAAGTAACAACAAGCAAATAACTAAATAGCGTGATAGTTTCAGTGAGCAACTATTGTTAGAAAGGAGGAAGTTAGGGAGGCTAATGTGGAGGATGAGTCTAGAAGCTTCCCTGTGGGCATCGGATGTGAGCAGCAGTGAAGTGAAGGGCATGTGGGGGCAGGTGCCCGTGCAGGGCTGTCTGCTCCTGGAAAAGGCTGGGACTGGATTCAAGTTTGGTCTGCTTTCCCAAGAGCCCAGAGTGGTCGGTAAGAGAGTCTAAGCTGTGGGAAAGAGTTCTCATTAAAACTAACATGCAACATCTTAAGGGGATTTTGAGCAGGGAGAGGCTATGTTACGAATTTTATTTTCAAACATTCACTCTACCTGCTGTATGAGACATAGATTAAGCACAGAAACAGATGCAGGGAGACCAGTTAGAAAATTATGACAGTTACCGAGTGAGAAACTGCTATCGCTTTTCAAGTATCAGCTAAAACTTTAGTTTCTTCTAGATCCTAAGTACCCTGAAGGCCCGGATGCTCCGACATGCGATTGATGCACGATAATTAACAAAACGAGTGAGATTATAATGAGGTAAAGCTACCAGCCCTGCCAAAAGCATTTAACCAACAATGTCTGCTGCTGTGGGCTCAATGCAGCCTACCACATTTGTACATTAAAATTAACCCCCACTGTAATGGTATTAAAAGTTGGGCAGTTAATGAGGTAACAGTATAAAGTCTTAACAAAAGAGATTAGTGCCCTTATCAAAAAGGAGGAATCGGCTTGCAATTTCTTTCACTCCTGTCTTCTTCACCAGTTTCCCAAAACTGCATAATCTCCCTCTACACTCCAAGCTTGCTCCTATTTTGTATTCTTTCTTTCCTTTTTTGTTTTTCCTTCTTCTTCTTCTTCTCTTTTTTTGAGATATAGTTTCATAATGTAGCTTTGAACGTACTATGTAGTCCAGGCTGGCCTCAAACTGCCAGAGATCGTCTGGCTTCAGTCTCCTAAGTGCTTGGATTATAGATGTTCAACCCACCTGGCTCTAACCTTGCTTCTAATCTCTTTTCTTCTGTTTTTCTCATTTTTCCCCTTTACCCTTTTCACATTCTCCCCCCTGAGGGCAAAATTATCATAGTGAATGAATATTTACTGTGGATAGTTTTCTGATTTTGTTTTAGATTGTTACATAAATACAAATCTTCATATGGTTAAAGGTGACAGATTAATAGTTACCACAGTTTGTCATTTTCTAGGCTACATTTGATGCAGTTGTTATTACTGATTGAACTACTTTAGTCAAGGTGACATAACTGTTCTAACCAGTTGTTCTTCCTTGAATGTAGACTTGAGATTGTTTGAGTGTCGTAAACAATATGATAGGCCAAAGAACCAGGGGCTTGTTTGGCAGCAATGGGCAGCAATTTCTCATCCCCAATGCATTGAAGAGATAGGATCTTATAATAGACTTCAAACCCAAAAGCCAGCTACATCTGCAAGACATCTCTGAGAAGACATCATTTCCTAAGAGTTCACAGCAATAAAGCTACCTAACATAAGTAAATTACAAGCATCAATACAGGAATTAAGCTAAAATGAAAGAGAAGGAAAGAACAGAAGAGCAGAGGAAAAGGGAGGGGAGGCGAGGGAGGGGGGAGGGGAGGGGAGGGGGAGGGGAGGGAAGGGAAGGGAAGGGGAGGGGAGGAGAGGAGCAAAGTGAAAGAAAAAAGGGGAAGACATGGAAGAAAAAAGGAACCCCAGAATTTCAGTAAACAAAGGTAAACTCAGAGGGCATTTATAGGGATCCATTGGTCTCAGTCAGACTGATTCTACCCAGGGAGAAATGACAGCAGGAATGAAAAAAGATAGACAAAATCTGGGCTAGGTGATCACTGCTCTGCCTGGTAGGCAAGACTAACACAACCTCACAACAAAACCAACTTTTATTTATACCTTTGCTAAGGTAGTAACACATGACATAAGGTTTCCCAGTGACCAGTAGCTGACCTTAACAGAATGTTTGTCTCAGTACTGATGCAGCTTGTTCACTTTAAGCACGAGGCCTCGTCCCACCTACACATATTGGATCAATTTCCTAGCTTCCACAGCTCCCAACAGGCAATAGGGTGGAACAATTAGAAAGCCACCTGGACTCTAAAGTGGTAACAGCAGAAGTGACAAAGCAGATGAAAGAAGTTCTAGAAAAATCAAATCAAAAATAATTTCTCAGATAACTACAGAGATGGTGACCATAATGAAGGAAATGTTAGTGAATCTAGAGCAGATAGATTAAAAAATAGAGAATCTTAGTAAAATGATTGTGTCCAACATAAGAAAGAAATAGAATCCATGAAATAGAATCTAACAGATTTATAGGAGACTAAAAAATACATGAAAATATAAGCAGCAGAATGAACATAAGGACAGCATATTGGATGTAGAAGACAGGATTGTAATTATCAATTATGAAAGGAAACATTTCTTACAAATAGCAAGGGGCCACAAAAAATCAATCCAATAGATTCTAGATGATGCAAAGAAGAATAATGTAGGATTGCTCAGTGTCAATAAGAAAAAAGCAAACAGCACAAATGACATTTAAAAAAAAACCTGTTCACAAATGTAATAGCAGAAAACTTACCAAGCATGGTAAAAGAATTTGACATACAGTGAGGCATATGAGTTCAAATTATCCATGACAAAAAAATTATAGCAAGGCATTTAGTAGTCAAGATTCCACAAATTCAACAGAAGAAAACAATATTAAACTCTGTTTCAGAAAAGAAAAAATCAACTATAGAATAATGCCCAACAGAATCACAGCAGACTTCACAATGTGAACTCTTAGGTCTAGGAGAGCTTTACGAGTTTTAAGACCTAAAAGAAAATCTCCAAAACCACACTGATATACAGCACAAACTGTCCTTCAAAGTTGATGCAGAAATAAGGCACTTCCATGATAAGAAGTACCTGAAGAAACACATGCTCACCAAGCCAGCACTCTATAATATTCTGAGAGACATTCTAGAAAGAGTTAACAAAGATCACAACTCCAAGAATCCCAGCAGAATTATAACATCGCTGTGAAGGTCTGCGGGCCTCAGGGACTCCTCTGGCAAAACAACTCTCATACATACACTCCTTGCCCTCACTCAGCCAAGCAAGACATGAGAAAAAGCTGACTTAAAACCTAAGATCCCCCCAACACAGAATGAGAAACATAGACAATGAAGTAGTAAGAAGCCAACGTTTACTTATAATATTATAAAGAGTCAAAGCTGTTGAGCAACAAGTTTGCTCAGCAAGAGGAGCTCAAAGGCGAGCTACTTATAAATTATGAATGTCAGACTAGAAATTAATGCAATTGAGTCTAAAAAACTGCAAAGACTCAATGAATAGATGAATTAGTTCTGTGAAGGTTTAAATAAAATTGACAAACCCTTAGCCCTCCTTCCATCCTTATCAAATAAAGGAGTCAAATTCATGCTATAAGGAATTAAGGCCGGGGAGATAGCTCAGTAGAATAAGCACTTGGCTACAAGCACAAGGTCCTGAGTTCAATCCCACTACCACCAAAAAAGGAAATAAAAGGGTGAAATTACAAGAGACACTGTACCAGAAGATCATCAATATCTACTTCAAAACCTATATTTGAATAAGATGGAAAATACAGAGAAAAATGGACAGGATCTTAGATACATATGAATTACCAAGTCTGAATCGAGAGGATATAAGGATTCTAAATAGCGCAATATCAGTCAATGGAATTAAAGATGTAATTTTAGAAGATATCAACAAAGAAGCCCAGATCCTAATGGATTTAATGCTTACTTCTACAAGAAACTTAGAGTTGACCTAATACTCCTACTTCCCAAACACTTTAATGAAATGAAAAGGGAAGCAGTACTTTTAAATGCACCCCTGAAAGTAAGCCTTACGCTGATACACAAACCAGAGAAGTAGTCAACCAAGAAAAAGAGCTATGGGCCAATCTCCCTAGTGAACATAGATGCAAAAATCCTCAATAAGATACTGGCAAACAGAATGCAGCATATCATGAAAATATTATATAACATGACCAAGAAGGATTCATCCCTGAAATGCAGGGAGGTTTACCACAGACAAATCAAGGGCTGACAGATTTCTCAGGCTTGAGAATCTTAGGCTTATCCTGTTCTTGGGAATTCCTAATCTTATCCCACATATTATATAAAGCAGGTATTATTGATGACCATTCTAGTTTTCTGACCTCACCACCTCTCTACCTTTCTTTAAGCTTATGGGGACCCTGTGGTGCGACAGAGATATTGAAAACGAACAAAGAATGCAAAGATAAACATGCTTGTTGGTATTGTAGAAAAAATGACTGTGGGCTAGAACACACACCATATGGGGGATGAAAAGGAAGTTAATATTGCAAGGACAGACAAAGACATGGTTAAGAAGAACCTTTTAAGTCACCTCATGTTTAGAGCTTAATGGTTCTGAAAGCCATGGCAAGTCACTAAAGTACTGTTACAAAGTAACAATACATCTGAGCAAGACATTTTTAAAAACATTACTGGGCCAGGGATCTAGCGCAGTGGTGAAAGTGCCTGCCTGGCAAATGCAAGGTCCTGAGTTTGATCCCCAGTACCTCCAAAACAAAAAAAAAAAAAAAAATTGGAGATAAAAGCATAACTGTAGAGAGAATTTTGAAGAAGCAAAATTTTAGGACAGGAACACTCATTAGGAGACAATAAAGATAGTTAAAGAAAGAAAAACCAACAATGACCAAGACAGGGCAGCAATAACATAATGGAGAAAGAAAGGAGGAGAAGATAAGTTGGGGAGGCATAGCCCTAACATGAGAAATAGAGAAAAGTAGAAATGACTGAGGCTTGTAATTTAGGGGATGCTCTCCCTCCCAGCAGAGAAAGGAAAGATTTGGAAAAATAAGATAATGAATTTGGCTTGAGGCGTGTTGAATATGGAGTAGCAATGTAAATATCTATAAATATTAATGTAAAAGAATTAAGGTCATTCTTTATTTTCATCAAGCAGGAAACTGACAACTTGAGACATGAAAAATAAGTGGCTATTTCTCACATTACAAAAAGATTCTTTACTCTCCATAAAATGGTTCAACTAGATTTTTTCTAAATCATGGCTTTAGAAGGATTAAATACATTAAAACCATGATTTAATTTTTAATGGATGTCTGAAAAGAAATAAGAGGGATTATTTGGTGAAGGAGAATGCAAATGCAAAAAGAAAAATTCTCTAGTAGAGAGAAAAAGAGAGGAAATGAAGGAAAAAGGAAACAGAAACTGAGATATTCAGAGAAAAATACAAAAGAACATATGGATCCAAGAGCTAGCATAGCAGGCCCTGGAGGTGTAACAGGTGCATCGAGGAAGCTCTGCAGAAGAATGAGGAGTCACACTGAAGACAGGACAGGACTGAGATATGGAAGATCCGGCAGAGTTCTCTCTCGGAGCTGGAACCCAGCAGGGAGTGGGCTCGCATGCCAGTGTGCTTTGGGGAGTTGTGGGAAAGGCTTACATGGAGGAGTAACTTTAAACTAGGCTTGCAATCACTGAACCCCTTAAGAACCATGTCAGCATCTGAATCTGTGAAATACACACATCACCTAATTGATAGATGTGACAATTAAATGAAATCATAAAAACTGGTTCCTGGGTCCCAGAAAGCATTCTAGAAGTGACAGTTGTTATTTTTAATAGCAAATGACTCCATAGAGTTCAAAAGTTTAGGAATCCATGACACAGAGTACGTTAACTCATTCATGCCTCCAGTAGCCTGGGAGTCTACCCTTGGTAGGAGAACTCCCACTTGCCCACATTGCCGTGTGAAATCCTCAAACAGATCCCGCCTTCCATGTGGGATCAGAAGGCATTCAAACCATCATGGCTACCAAGTAGCATGTGAAAAAAAAAAAAAAAACCAAAGTAACATGTAGAATAATAATGTTTTAAAACTACAAGAACTTGGAGAAAGCATCAATTTACAATTTGGCATGCTGTTTTCTAGTTTCAAGTGTAGGAGAAAGCATATAATTCTGCTTCTCTTGTAACATACTTATGAGACTCATCAGATTTCAAAGAAAGTGTTAAACACGAGGAAGCATACAAAGGTAAGATTTTCAAAGTGATGAATTTGTGAATCTGAAGACAAAGAAGGCTTATAAGGAAGGACTGTGCCTTGTCTCCTTATTGGGACAATGCCATACTTTTCTTAACAAATGAATGCATCTCAAATATGATGATAAATTATAGTCCGTGTACACATACATAGTGCTTACCCTGATGGCCCCATTTCTTCGCGTGGCTTTGGGCCCCATCTTTGACCCTGAGCTTGGTCTTGTTCGTGCTGGCTCACCTCGGCCCACGGAGCGTCAGAAGCACGAGAAGGGCCGAGACTTGGAAGCCTCCAATACTTCCTCCTCCTTGCACTTGCTTCTCCTCCACGCGGCATGGCTGTCATTGCCCTGAGGAGCACCTCTGGTCACTGTTTCAGAGGATGAGGCAGGCAGGGCCAAGCCGCATCTACTTCATCCTAGTTGAACACCCTCATCCAGCCAGCAGCCAGATGGCCATCAGACCCGAGGGCACCAGCCCTGGTCTGCGGTGAGTCCACAGCTCACTGCAAGTGCACGTAAGCACACAAAGCAGACGACGTCAAGGGAACCTGCCTGATAACTGGCAGACTGAGTGCGATGATACACACATGTCATCTAAGCCACCAGTGTGCGTGTGGTTTGCTGCATAGCATTATCATTCTAATAACTGTTTTACACACACACACACACACACACACACACACTCAGTTTCTTCAACAAAACTACAATCTTTAAAGCCTGCCTCCTGCTTTTCACTTCCTTTAGTGCTATTATTTACCCCGAGTACCATTGTTATTGTGTGAAAGCTCACTGTCTTGGGCTCGCTCTCATCCTGAGACAAAACACCTGGCACCTACACCTGAAAGCAGGAGAGGTGCACGTCAGGTTACATTTTCTGGGCATTCAGTCACTTCTTGGCTGGCTCCAAGGCAGATGCAGTGCCCTGATAGGAAGCAGGGACAGGACAGAGTAGTCAGAAAGCAGGGACACGATGGAGGGGCTAGGAAGGGAGAGGGGCCTTTCCAGGCCAGGGCCCAGTGGGCCCCCATTCCAACCAGGCCCCACCTCCTGACAGCACATTCAGCTACAGCACCCACAACCTAGGACCTTCCAGCAGCCCCCAGCTCTGAGAGTATGAGACCCTCAGGGGACACTTTCAATATAAGCCACAAGGCTCACCAAGAAACAAGTTAAATCTGGTGGGAGGCTGATGGAGCGCCTTTCTCCTCTCTAAGCTGTACTTTTGCATCAAAATCAGTGAGAACTGACCCCTGGCTCTTCAAATAGAAGGAAGCCTCTGGCAGGGGACATAGGATTTCACCTGAGCATGTTCTTTCTTGCCCGTGGGTCAGCCATGCACAGAGGTGGGAACTGGGAGTCGCGGAGGCCTCCCTTCCCAGTCTCAGGACCCTAGGCCATTCACCAATGACCCTTGTCGGGGGGAACTGGCTATAGGAGGAGCACCCACTTTTATTTAACCCAGTCTTCATTTCTACTTAAAAGAAAACCTTATTTTAAGAAGAAAAAAACAGAAACTGAATGTAGTAGCACACACCATAATCTCATGGCTTTGGTAGGCTGAGGCAGGAATATCCCCACTCAGCATCCTAGGGGATTTTATCTCAAAAATAATAAAGGGATAGGATTATAGCTGAATAGGGAGGCCATGGGTTCAATCTGCAGTACAGCAAAAAAAAAAAAAAAAAAAGGAAAGAAAGGAATAGGTAAACTATAGATTAGCTATGCTTATCAAACTTTCAAGTACATTCAAGTATTCTACAAGGGATTTTTTTAACCTTATAATTATTATGCACTTTGCAAAATTGAGAACCCCCAACAGTGATTATTTATGCAGCCTGCACCTGTTCATATCTACCGTGTTGGAAAGTAGAAATGAGAAAATTTTAAGGTGCAAGAACAATAAACACACATGCATTTGGCCATCTGAGAGGTGCTGTTGTCAAAGTCCAGAGGCCTCTGGGAAACTCCGCTGAAATTTGGGTAAAATGAGAAAATGAGGGTGGGCAAGCCACAGAAGTGAAGAATTCTAGAGGACTTAGAGCAGTACCTGCACATAATGCCTGCGGTATGAACGTCAAATAACAATATCATGAGGTGGTTATCCAGTTTGTTTGCTGCATATCACTAATATATACTTTTTAAATTAGCAAGTACAAGATTATTTACAGTAAGGTGCTTGCTGATTAAGGCATTTAATATATTTTTGTGGAATTTAGGACAGCACCCACATTTCTGCCTAATCACAGGGCTTTTTTCCCAATGCCAATTAAATCAGGTTGCTACTTTTCTCCCCAAGGAGTAAGACTGTTAGAAATCTGCATTTCAGAGGCAAGACACAAAGGCAGCCGCGTAAGGAAATACACAGTCCCTGCACAAAGCAGCAGCACGACGCACATAAAGAAATAAGCTTTCTTCTGTAACAATTGATTAGCAGCCTGCATTTGGTGATTACGTGGAAGGGTACAAAGCCTGCTGGTTCCCGCCCCAGATCCATTATTCCATTTTCCTTCATTTATAAAGCCTGATCTAACGCCCTTAATTATTTAGCCCTGACAATGTTGTTTTTAAATTCCCTGTTGCCTGGGGTGTGCCTGGGAGGGTGAGCTCCTGAAATCCATCTCAGACCGCTCAACGCAGAGACCAGGAAGCCTGCAGCCCAGCGAGAAGCTCAGCAGGATGTGACAGCTCGTGCTGCTCGCGAGCGCGAGGAGCCACCAGGTCTTTCGACGCCGAGCTGCCTCTCCCCGGGACCTTCACAAGACAGAGACTTCCATCCTGCGAGGCCGCTGCTCCTTTGGGGTTCCCCCAGCCCCGCAGGTGCAGCCACGTTAGTCCTAGGTGACGCAGCGCATAGGTGAGAATACGTTCAATACGATCGGACTGGAAATTCTAGAAGAAAAGGAAAAGCCAACACGTGAAAGAGAAGCATCCGGAGGCTTGAAACGGCAAAGGAGCAAAACGTGGGAAGAGACCCAAACACAGAAAGACGAGCCCAGCTCCTAGCAGTGTTGGACTACAGACTTTCCATTATTTCAGTGGAGATGAACTGGGAATTAGCTAGCAGTCTGCTCCTCACAATATGTCGTGTGGAGAGAAGGCTAATTATGCCCCACATGACACAGGTTATATGTTTTTGTCAACACTCGTGCTGTTTTTAGTTAGACTATGTTCAAATTTTTGTTGCTTCAGAATGGCTGCTTCTTTAGGGAGACAATTTATTCTAGAATGTTTACAATAGCAATTAAAGCAAATAAAATAACATTAACAACAGTGAATTCTAGGTAACAGGTCCTGGGTTGTCTATGATGGTTTTTCATCTTTTGTTTGTTTTTTGTTGTTTGTTTTCTTATAAATCAAAAGAATTTTTCAAAATTTAAAAATTCATGACACTTTCTGAAATATTCATGAATTTAAAAGTGTGGAAAGTTTATGGTAATGTTCAATTCCGAGACCCAAGAGTTATCTGAGGATAAGGTTTTATCAAAGATTTTTCTGGTCTTGCCTGGTACATGATAGCTTTAATAACTCTAAGTGACATTAGTGAAACCATACCTCCAAATTCCCTTCTTTCCTTTAATCACAAATCGTGTCTGATCAAGGCACCAAAAATTGCAATATTAGGATCAGGGATATAGCTCAGCAGCACAAGTGCCTGCCTGGCAAGCACGAGGCCCTGAGCTTGACTTCCAGGACCAAAAAAAAAATCATAAAATTATACATAAGGGACGTAAAGAAGCTCCCCGCAATGCTGAGCCCTCCAGAGCTTGCAGTGATACGGGGCCTACCACAGTAGCATGGGTGCCAGCCGTTCGCCACCTCGGACTAGACCACTCCTAAAATCGTGAAGCTTTCAAGAGTGTTGTTTGGTTAGACATTTCCTCAGCCTTTAGCAATTATGTTTAGCTTTGAAAATCAATTTTGTTATAAATTACAGGTTGTCATATTGTTCATATCGCTCTTCCATTTTGTTCCTTTTAAAGGCGGGTTTATAAAGAGGAAAAACAGTGGTTGAGATAGAAACATGTACCCCGAAAACCTTGTTTGTTTATATTTCCAACAAATTATGGTGCAAGGTAGAAAGGAATATTTGAGTAAAAAAAAAAAATGGTATATTACACCGAGAAAAAATTTGCAACCTAGATAGAGCCATGAAGCTGCTCCATCTGTCCTTCTTTGATCTGTCTTGAACTTCTCTGTTCTTTAGTGTCTTTATCTGAAAGATGAAAGCAATGCAGCTGAACTCCTGCACCCAGCTGAAGGCTGCCCTGCACAAGCGCAGGCAGAGCACGTGCGCTGCTGCGGTCACAGACGCAGGCCTTGAGCAGAGCTGCCAGCTCATTTTGTGAGAACAACCTTTGCAGAAAATTGCACAAGGACAAAATATCTTGTTGAAATGATTTTAAGGAAACTAACTCCAAAATGAAGTCCACCAAGATTATCAAATCATTAATGCAAAACATCCAGATTTAGCCTAACCCCCACTTGCTCACCTGAGATGCTAATTCCTGAAGAGGTTTCACTTGAGGAGACACGGGAGGGTTGGGGAGGTGGCTCAGCAGTCCCCCCAACTAAGCGCCTGCCTGAGGAGACACGGGGAAAGACGGGGGCACAGTAGCTGACGGCATCATTCAGAGCAACACAGGGCCATGCTCTCGGGGAGAACACAAAAGCCATAAAAAGTACCAGATAGACTATATGATTTAAAGCATGAACAGTGAAGGAAAGGCATTTTGTGAAAAAGTGCCATAAAAATACTTGAGGAATCATGGGAGTGCAGCTGATATTAAAATTATGAAGACTAATAACGTCACAACAGTAGGCAGTCACTGTTATTTGCTCATTTTCAAGATCGGTAAGCTAGGGATGGCAAGCCACAAGCAATCTGCTTATTAATAAGTAACGTCCATTGATATGGATAGAGGTGTCTGGGAATCCAAAGATCTTTCTGGTAGACCACACACTGAGCTTATCCCTTGCCTTTGAAGGGCAATACAATTCCCTGGAGGAAAGAAAGGACCAGGTGCAGACACAGTGCTGGCACAAATCCAAGTATAAATTTCCTAAGAAAGTGGCCTGAAAGGGAAAGGGGCAAAGACAACCCACTGAGGTGGAGCCGGTCATGGAGACAGGCTGCAGAGGAAGCGAGCGCCAAGCAGCACGTGGAAGGACAAGCCATGTGAACGGAACCGGGAGGCCTGCCGACCCAGTGTGTGACAATGCACAAGGGTTCAAATTGGGACTCACATAGTGTCTCCTTAAGCCAGTCCAGCATCTGCCATAAAGAGACTCACTGATTCGGATCTCACCACTGTTTAATTCTATGAGTTAGGTCGTATAGTTACTCACTACACACTAGATTCTTCTGTGACAGATATTGACATAACTTGACTATAGTCATCGAGCTGCTATAAGCAGAACCTCGGGATTATGGCTCCAAACTCTTTGCCTCCTCCCACTACACATGCAAGATTTCATGAGAACTGACAAATAGTCAGAGGTCAGTGAAGCACAGGATGAGTAAAAGGATGAAAAATTAAGTAGGTATTTTGGGGCTAGAGAACAGAGCTTTGAGTGGCATCCTAAGGAGTTAGGTTTTCATTGCACAAGCAATACACAAAACTCTTCAAAAGAATGGTAGCATGTTGAGAGCAATAGTTAGCAAAGATTTCCTGGATAATTCTGTGAAAACTGCACTTCAAGTTTTAGAAAAGCATTGGCAGTCTGATAGTTGATCAGAAACTGGGATGTGAGCCAATCTCTGTTGTAAGAAAACAATGGTTTTGCAGACAAAAAATTAGAAAAGAAGGAGGGCCACAAGGACAGCCAACATTCTGGCCCTCGCCTTTCAAGGTCAGTGAAGACTCGGGACATACGAGAAACTGTACTGTAACATCATGTAACTCAGTTGTGTCCCAAATTTTCTGATCAAGGAGATT
>NDGN011529069.1:14897-30255 GCA_002564285.1 Tympanoctomys barrerae
GTGTGCCTAAGGAGAGTCACATGGAGAGAAAACATTCTCTCAAGCTTTCACAGAGAGCAAATCAGTCAAGCAATGGCTGTGACTCATCCACATGGCTGACACTGACAATGGATCTACAAATTGCGGTACAGGGTTTCAAGATTAATCTTGAGAGGATTTGACTTTATCAGATACAGAAGCTACAATTCTTGTTATATAGATCTTGCTTAATCTTGGTCTTAACCATCCAGCAGAATAGTATAAAAACAAAGTATAAGAAGTAAAGCCATATTAATATGCTGAGCTGTAAAAGGCTCAAGTCAACAACTTCTAACATTGCCAGTCTTATGGAAAACCCACTACTATTATGGACTACTGGACTATTTTGGATATTTTGCTGAATTCACACACCTATAATATTTAAATGACAAAACTAAACAAAACAGAGGGATACAAATGAATGACCATTTTGTATCTTTATATTCAGATAGTTAAGATAGATATACAGCGACAATCTCTTAATTCAATGAATAGAGGGATTTGTTCTAATAGTGTCTGTAAACAGAATATCATGTCTGCATCTTTTACAATGAATAACCACTAAGAAAACAATATGCAATATATTAATTATTGAAACTGTCCTGCTAATTTGATTTGAAACTGTCTCAGTGCTACTTGTTTATCAATAAAATTATGGGGAAAAATTAAAAAAAAGAAAAAAGAAAACAAAATAAAAAGTGCTCCAAAAGATGTAAGTGCTCAGAATGTCAACCTGTGTGTAAGTACAGGTGGTGGGAGAATATAGGGTAGAATGGGGAGAAGAAGGATTTTTTTTTGGCTGAAAAGAAGACTTTTTACATGAGAGAGAAAAATGGAATCTGAAGTATTCAATAGAACTTATCCAAAAGGTAAGAGTTACTGAATCAAGAACAGTAGGAACGGGGGAAAGAGACTTATCTAGATATATAAGCAGGATGGTTTGATCACTGCACGATGCATTTCTGCTGGTCTGTGGAAAGAAGCAGATAATATTTAATTTATTTTGTTTCCTGTTTTCAATTGTACTTTTTGTCTTCTTAATTTCTTATACATTTCCTTTTTCTTTCTTTCTTCCAATTTTGCATGAATGTATCTGGTAATATGAATAACTGGTCGGAAGACAACATTATGTTACAACAAATACTGTGAAATTCATATTACTTTGTTAAGTGAAATTTTGTATCACTTGTAATTTTTTCTATTTTAATCATAATTTATACTCTCTTTAAAAATAAAATAAAAAGGGACTTTAAAGAAAAAGAAAAGAAAACAATATGCAATATATTAATTATTGAAACTGTCCTGCTAATTTGATTCGAAACTGTCTCATTGCTATTTGTTTTTCAATAAAATTACAGAAAAAAGAAAACAATGGTGTAGAACCAGAGACAACACATTCAGCACCTCTCCCTGAAGCTGCATGTCCCTTCGGGGCCTAGAAAATGCTGGACAGAAGAAATAATCGTGTCAGCACCTACAATGTCCTACTTGTACAACTGCAGATTCAATTTGGCTCGACTGTCATTTCATTAGAGGTTTTTAGAAAGAATGTCAAAGAAAATAATCTTCAATAGTAAAATCTTTAAAAACTTTAATAATATAGTTTACTTTGCGAGAAAGAGCACAAGGGTAATAATATCACTTATTGATTTTTCTAAGACTTGAATGAAATAACATAGGAAAAGCTCTTGGCACGATGCATAAAATTGATCCACTGCAAGGACTTGAACACTAGTGCTTCCCATATTACCTCTCTGTCAGCGCTTCTCCTCCACCCTGTTTCGTCAGCTCTCTGACTCCCCAAGGAGCCCCGTGGTGCTCACTGCTTGCTGCCGAGGCTGAAGTTTCCAGGGTGCACCAGGCACGCAGTGTTCCCCACGTCCCTGAGGGTGCAAGGAATCTTCCTCCAGAGAGTAAAACCTGTGCAATCCGGACTCTGGTAGGTACCAACAAATGCAAAGTACTCCGCCAACTGGATAAATAAAATTGTAACCCTTTCACCATCCATTAGGCAGGAAAACAACCCAAAGAAAAGGGGTTAGAAGCAAAGAGTCATCTGGAACTTAAATTTTAGTTCAAAGAGAAATAATACTCTAATAATTATTCAGCTATACTGATTAGCATAAGAAAAAATGTAAGCTGGGAAACTCATCAGTGGAAAAGTCCTAATGAGTTGTGGAGGTTTTTTTCAAAAAATAAGGCACAATATAAAAAGAAAAATGTGAAGATATTCTTACTAAGCTTTATGAAAACCAAATTCAATTCATTACCTTCAAAGAACAATATGGGACTTTGTAAAATAAAAAAAAGGTATATAATGCAATTTTCATGGAGGAATGGAAATGGTACCATTTTGATAAAGTTTGATATTGATATAAAGTTTGGTATCATTTTGATATTGTACCTAACAGGTAATAACAATACCATATGTATATAAACTTTATTTTTTCAGAATGATTTGGCACTACCAAGTCTACTGAAGTGTTACAGCCTACCTGAGAATGTAGTCATCTGCCATCATCAAAGAGAGCACCTGCCCCAATGTAATAATGTAGAAATATTTAGCCTCAGCTATAGAGCTGGTTAATTATTAAGTGAACTCCTAAATTTGAATGAACAAATTAGTGGCATAATTTTTCAGAAAGCCAGCTTAACTGTTTCTTGCTTTGTGTACTGAACTCCTTCCGTTCTATTTGGGTTATGTTCCCTCCATTGTAATTCTCTCCACAGTTGATGAGCGTGTTTATCTCCCTCTTTCTTAAATCCTGTTATGATTTATTAGTGACTACACATCTTGCTCTAATATATAATTAAGATAATTACTTAAAATTTTAATATAATGGAACTTTTACATATGAGCTTAATATTAGGCAATTAACACTGTTATAAACAATAAAATTAGATAAAAATCAAGTTAATGTTGAACTAAGATTGAGGTGTTAAATTCAAAGATTTTAGATAATTCCCAGCTTTGCAGGGTCAGAGTTTCTAAAATAGATGGTTGGATCTTGAAAGCCAACTTGTGCCCATCAGACCATAAAATGATGGCTTACTCTCCATCATTTCTAAAGATATAAATAATATGAGCTTGATGGCAGGATTGTTTATCACCAAACTTCTGTTCTTATAGTTGAAAGTCCTGCTCTCTAAAATTTAAAAGTATTTAATGGATTTGAAAACCTCTGACAAAATTGCATAACTATTAATAGGCGCTAATCCAAAAGTCCTAGGGACAAGCAAAATAGACAGCCACCAAACTTCAAGATTAAAAGAGCAAATAAATCAACAAACACTTATAGGGTCCTAGGTGGCCTCCAATGGTAAGTGAAAAGATGTCTAAGTGGACAGTATCCAATACTGGAAAAAGTGGCACTCTGGTATCACAGTGAAGTATGTACTCTGTATCTAATATTGATATTATCCTAAAAGTACAATATCTACAGTCATAAAGGCTAAAGGAAAGTGAAGAGAAATGTTGAACAATAGAGATTATGAAAAATATTTGGATAACAGGGTACAGGATTCGGACAACATCTAGAGAATAAGGTCAGGGTCTTCCGAGCTATGCAGCAGAAGGGTTTGTATTTGTTTAATGAATGCTTTTGGAACTCAATTCATTGCTAGTGTTAGGGAAAAACATTTCACTTAAGCAAAGAAAAGAATGCCAGGGCACAGTGCCCATTCTGGGAGGCAGCAGGAAGGACGGCAGAGGGAGAGGTAGGGTTGTGTCAGGTTTCTCACTTCCTCCTCTGACTGTTCTGTCTGCTACGTTCTCTGAGATCTGTGAGCATCCTGTCAATCCTAGTCCCTGAATGAGATTCAACTAAGATGAGAAATACCTCAACAATCTCAGGCTTTCTGACAGAAATTAAATTAAATCACCCGGAAAAGCAGACCCAAATCCTGCCAGTGCGCAGTGATGTCCTGCCACTCTGGTGGTGTTTCTCTACCAATCAAATACAGAATCTCACCTTCACAAGAATCTCAGCATCTCTCCTGCTTCTGAGCTCCACAGAGAGCATTTCTTACCTCTTTTCCTTATTTCTGCTCTTTTGTTTCCTCACCATTTTCTTCTGTAGATTGAATACCACTTCTTTTCTCAAGCAACTGGCCTGAAGCAGCCTTGTTCTTTGGTGTCAGCTACTGGATTCTCTGTACCACACTGGACCGCACAGGAATCTTGAACTAGGTCTTCAATCCCTTCCTCCCGTGACAAGCAGATATCTATGTTTGCTCCTGCTGGCAGCAAAGCTGGGCACAGGCACTAACTTGGAACTGGGCTTCAGAACGTCTTGAATGCCACATTAAAACAAATTGGGTATGTCCAATATACTAAGAGTAGTCTTTGAATATTTTTGACTGGAAATATGGCACAAATAACTAGGCCTTTTCACATTGTTATTTCAGGAATTGACTATAATAAAGAATGCCATCTGCTATCAGTAACACAAATTCATCGAGTCAAATAAATCCACTTTGTTTCCTGTGACATGAGCCATTGCAATGATAGCCATATTCTTCTGTATAGAATCAAAAGTTTTAAAGTACTTAAAGGTATTTGTGACAAGCTGCCAAATTTTTAGAGAAAATTTCTAAGAGAAAGCTATCATTTGGTGTGGTGGCATAGGTCCATAATTCTAGCACTCAGAAGGGAAGCTGAGGCAAGAAGATCACTCTGAGTTTGAGGACAGCCTGACCTACAAAGTGAGTTTAAGGCCAGCCTAAACTTCATAGTGAAACTCTATCTTAAAAAGAAAAAAAAAAAAAAAACCGAAGTTGTCACTTTGGATGGAAATTTAAAAAATAGCTGTAGATGTGCAGCTAAACCACTAGTGAGGAAATGATTGCTTTGCTAGAAGTAAAGAAAGCTTTTCTGCAAAACAGTCTGAGCAAAGTCAAATATTTTAGAAAGATAAGTGGAACATCTTGATCAGGCAAGTCATCATGTTGGTTAATATAATTTTGCAGCAAAGTTTGGGAAGAATACCTGCACAAAATTCTAGCTTAAGAATCCATCCAGCATAAAGTATTGTGTACTTAAATATTTATTAAAAGAGTAGATTTCACATTTGTGTTTTATTCCATGACAGAAAAAAATTAAGTTTACTCTTATGGCTTGGGATAAATGTATTAGTATTTTCTCTGTTACTATGAAAAATGTAATTTGTATCAGAGAATAATTTTCATCACATTATGTCATGCTTTTTTCTTCTAAAAGTGTTTTGCTGTGATTATCCTATGAAGCAAACATTTTCAGTGAACATATGTCTTTAATGTTATGAATAAAAATATAAAACATTAATCTTCACATTTGCTATTTAAAATAATCTAGCTGACAAAATAGCACCTATTTCAGACAACTTCACTGTTTAGCAGTGTTTACTTGTCTTACTAAAAACACATGTTTAAACAATAATAACAATTTACAATACTTTAGAAACCAATAAAATTAGAAGAAAAAAGATATCTTTTATTAAAAAGATGACTTTGCTAGCTGGTTTCCTATTTCAACTTACTAATTACGATTGATCCATTTTTGATGTAATTTCAATTAGTAGTAGAAAGGAAAACAACCTTCATCTTTTCCCTCAATTAAAAACAGGGCTTGAGTCCACAATTCTTTCTTTTAGTCTTACCAATGGAAGTTGGATATACTCTTGATAATTATAAACCTGGTAATTTGCAGTATAATTCATGTTAAGGTAGCTTTTAGGAAATTTGTGGGGGACCATAGCAAAGAAATTTTATCCAAGACCCATGTCATTATTTAGAAGTTAAATCAGTTTAAGAGAGTGTTTATGTGACCCTCTACTGCCAAACAAAAGAGACCACCTCACCAGAGGGATCCTGCAGAGCTGGACTGAGAAGGTGCATCTCACTCTCCTGAGAATTGCTAAAAGCACAGAGAAACGGAAGTCAGGAATTAGGACAGGAAGATCTAGAACAGCAGAGAATAAAACCACTTGCTTTAGAGATCAGACTAACATTTGGACTCCCCTGAGTCCTAAGTACCAAGACATATGTACTGTACAACTTTATTTGTTGGGTGTTTTTTAGGGGGGAAGGAGGAAGGTGTTTCAATTACTCTTCTCTCCTTGCTGGGACAAATAGCCAACACCCAAAATTAGAGAAGGAAAGGTTTATTTAGCTCACAGTTATTTGGAAGTTTCAGTCCATACTCAGCTGGGTCCAAGGCGGAGCAGCACATGGCAGAGAGCAACCTTTCATGGAGGCAGCACAGAGCAGAGAGCAAAAAGGGGTGGTAGTGGCAACAATGACTACAGAGAGCGAGTCTCCCTTATGTGCATTCAGGCTATCTGCCCCAGGCTGGGTGTAGCACCCACACCCCTAATCCCAGCAGAACATGACTTAATCACAAACTCCAGAAGCTGCACCCTGACTGAATGAGGATTTGGGTGGACAACTAGACATAAAACAACGTTCTGCACCTGGACCCCCAAAGAGTTATGCATATCCTTTCATGCAAAAGACATTTAAGTCCATCTCGAAGAGTTGCCAAAGTCCCAACAGTTTCAGCATGGCTGAAAAGTCTAAGTCCTAAGTCTCTTCAAAGGTCTAAGGCAAACTCTTAGCTGTGAATTTCTGTACAAGTGAAAATTTAAACACTCCCAACATTCAATGGCACAAGATGAACATTACCATTCCAAAAGTTATACACAGCAGGGAAATACAAAGCACTGGGACCAAAGCAAGCCCAAAATCCAGCAGGGCAAACATTAAATCCTATAATTCCATGTGGAACATCTGAAGCAATCTGTGGCAAATTGTGAGCTCCACGTGACTCCACCCCATGGCAATTTTGGCAGTATCTTCCGTGGCTTCTCTCTTAAGCCAGCTTTCCTCCTTCTTTTCAGTTCCCTTTAGATGATCCACATTCCTGGATTTTCCAAACTTCCGGGGTTTCAACGGAATAAGCTTCTCACTCACAACTTTACACGCTGCCCTCTCAGGGGCACACTGCCTGGCCTCCCCGGCCTTCTTCTGAAATCTGGGTGGAAGCCTTCTTGACCTCAGAACTCCTGCATTCTGCATGCACCTAAAACCAATCCCGCATGGATGATGTCAACGTCTGCTGCCAGCTGGAGCACTAGACAAGTTTTATCCTCTCTTGGCTGTAGGAGTTGAGTGCCTGGGTTGCTGAGTACTCTGTCCCTGATTCTGAGGAACAAATTCTCCATTTCAGTGCCATTCTGGAACCTGGGGTGGCCGCTGCCTCCATTCTGGAACTTGGGGCTCTGCAGACTTTTCCCCAAGGCAAAGCTCATTGCCCTTGTGGTTCTGAGGCTGCAAAAGGTGGAGACCTGCCACCTCTGTGATGCCTTCAGGCCCTCTTTTTCCATTCTCTTGTTCCTTCTCATCAACTGAGATCCTCTCAGCTCTATCTTTGCATTCCACAACTTTATTGGAGCTTCCCTTTGGGCCAAACTCACACTTGAAATCATCCTACTGGGCTCTTTGCTCTTGATTTCAACCTAAGTCTGACTAAAAGCCCCTAACAATAGCCATGCCATTGCCTCAATATTCAGCTGCATTGAAATTTCTTTTGAAAGATTAATCAGTCTGCCATGCTTAATCTCAGTCTCAGGCAAAGTCCCTGGACATGAACAAAATGCAGACAAACTTTCTGCCAATTCATAACATGCATCATCTGGAGTCCAACAACCTGTGTAGTCCTTCTTCCCAGTAGAAACCCCGCAGTCTGATCTTTAGAGGCAGGACTTTTATCAGCCGTCTGGTCTTCTGTGCACTGACCACAATCTCCCATACAGAACAGCCAAAGGTGTTCCAGCACTTCTCTTGTGTGCAGCATTTCTGAATCTTTCCTCTCTCTTCCCATAAGCCATTCCCGAAAGCTTGTAATCCACATGGTCAGGTAGTCACAGCAACAACCCCACTTTTCTGGTACCAAATTCTGTCTGAGTGCTCTTCTCTCATTACTAGGATAAATACTGGACAGCAAAAGGAAGGAAGGAAAGGTCTATTTAGGTCACAGTTAATGGAGATTTCAGTCCATACTTGGCTGGCCCCACAGCAGAGTGGCACATGACGGATAGCAACTTTTCACGGTGGCAGCAAAGAGCAAGAGCAAAAGGGAGGAGCGGCAGCAACAGAGAGCAAGCTCATCTCCTTTACGTCGTACTCAGGCTGGGTGTAGCACTCCCACCATCATGCCAGTGGATCACGAGTTCATCGCAACCTCCAGAAACTGCCCCGTGACTGCACGAGGCTTTGGGGATCACGTACCCATAAACCACAACACGAGGATTGTCTTTTTGAGACAAGGTTTCACTATGCAATGTAGGCTGGGCTTGAACTCAGTTTCTATCCCAGGCTGGCCTAGAACTCCCTGCAATCCTCCTGCCTCAGCTTCCCAAGTGCTGAGAGTACAGTCGTGCACCATGATGCCTGGCTATATGGTACATCTTTGGAAACCAACTTTCTACTATAACACCTCAAAGATGGTATATTCTCATCATACATCTACTTAATTAGTTGTTTAAATAAATTTGGTTATGGTATTTATGAAGACCAAAGGCAATGGTTATATCTGTACAAGTATTTATAAGTAGATACACATATTAGACATTAAGCTTTAGTTAGATGTACCTGTGGGCATATACATGAAACTCATAGATTCAGAGTAAAGCTTCTAATAATCCTCAGCCCCTCCATAGTAAGGAATAAGTATCTTAATCAATGTTTTTTTGAGGAATAGGCCAAGCAGCTGCTGGTCTGGAGCCTTTTCCCCACGACTTATCTCATGACCTCTTCTATGTCTGGCTCGTAGTACTATATATTATTCCACTATATCTCCGGCATCAGTGCTGATGCATCTATGTAATGTTTTGGCTACTGGGGTACCTTTTGGTATTGCAAAGCTCTATACTGGGCCAGGGAGATAGCTCAGTTGATATCTCTATAGAAACCTTTCTGAAGAAAAAAAAAACCCTCTATACAATGCAGCACATTCTAACTGCAAATCTCCAATAAAAATCATGAAGTTCTCTCTTCCTCTCCAGGTGACTTCACAACCACTGGCACTCTTGCATGGAAATAACAACATGTCACCTACATACTCTGTGCTAATTTCACAATTGCATGCTATAAAGAAGTGCCATCTAAAAATGGCACTTGTGGGCTGGGGAGAGAGCTCGATGGTCTAAGTGCCTGGCTGTCAAGTGCAAGCATCCAGATTCGATCCCCACTATCACATGCCATGCGGGCCCCAGAACCCCAGGCCCACTGTGCCAGCCACTGAAATTGGGCATGGTGGCACATCCTTGTAATTCCAGCATTAAGGAAGCTGAGACAGGAAGGTCACTACCAGTCTGAACCAAACAGTGAGACTCTGTATCAAATAAATAAAGAAACAAACAAACAAATAGTCCAAAAAAGGAAAAATGGTGCACACTTGCTGGACCAGCCTTTCAGCTCCCCTTCAGCTCTTGCACTCCTAGACTTCCTTCAATTAAAACCTCCAAAATCCTTTACGGGTCCTATTCTTTTCAACTCACACTCAGAAACGTTATCAGGTCTCTACCGCTCATCCTGCACACTTGTTTCTATATTTTTGTTTGTTAGGTTGGTTGGTATGGTTTGTTTTTTCAGTAGCTGGGATTGAACTCTGGACCTTACACTTGCCAGGCAGGTACTTCTGCCACTGAGCTATATCCCAGCCCCAATCCTGCACACTTCTGATATTATCTTGATATATGTATATGTAAAGAGAGATAAATGATAGGTATAGTAGTAAGAAATAGAAAGTCTATAAATTGATATATACTAATATGTATATGAGACTCTTTCTAAAATTCTTCTTTAGAATTCTCACTTATTTACAAATTCTGAGCTCTTGGTTATATATTTATAGCTACACATCCATAAAATACTGCATTGCTGTAGAATCGAGATACAGGCTTGAATATAACTTATTAATTTGATTTCTTACTTATTATAGCCACTATGGAGATTCTGTGCTAGCGAATTACTTGGGAAATGATCCCGAACCTGCAGATCCACCCTAGCCAATAGCAGATCAAATGGTTCTTTTTACCTCACCATACTCTCTCCTGGCATGTTCTTCTTTATTGATGCCTTGGACAGAATGCCCAGAGTCCAGTAAGTCCTAAATAATTGTTGAATGATTAACTAAATAAGTGTAATTGATTTTTAGATTCTTTGCGTATGCCCAGTTTTTCAAATGCAGAAATCATTAATATAAGCTTAGATTTTGGAATGAAATAGGGTCAGGATTCCATTTTCCTGGCTGTTTGAGGGCAAGTATGTCCCTTTTCTCTCTGATTAAATGCAATAATAATAACCTCGATAAAGTTATTCAAGATTGTATCAAATAAGACTTTAGCATGCTTCCCAGCCGATTCGTGAATGAATCAATCTTCACTACAGTGTACAAGAAAAAGGAAACTGAGGCTCAGAGAAGTTCGGCAAGTTGCAGAGAGAGTGAGTGGGAAGGTGGGCTCCTGATTCACTTAACAACGCTTACAGCCTAGTGGAAGTTTCCACTACTGCTAGAAGAAATATCGGTGGCAGCTTCTCTTCCGGTGTGTCCTCGAAGGATAGATGATGAAGAACACCAGTTCATTTGTCAATTCTGTCTTCCCCCAAATCTTTTTAAATTAAAGCTGGCATCATTCTTTGGCACTTCACACCCTGCCCAACACGGTCATAATTGCTTGCTCTGATAAATGACCCTGCTGGAGCCAGCGCACTTGGATCTGTGACCTTCCTCCGTCATTTCATATGCAGAATCCCGCTGAGGTGCCTCGGAAACCATCTTCTGTGTGCTGTCTTTGGAAAGAAGTGTGCTTGCTTCAGAGTTCTTAGTGTCTTAGCAGTGACGGTCTGGAAAGTGTCACCTTTACAACCTACCCGGCAATATTAGAATAGAACCTTCATTTTTATTTAGTTGAGTTTTTCTTTTTAGTGTTTATCTTCTTGACTTGACAATGAGGCTCTCAGAGATGAAAACAATTTTCTCATCTTCTTCCAGGTAGTGTTCAGCATGGCCCAGGGCATAGTAAGTGGTGTTCATTATCAACACCACTATAACAGTCTCTAGCAGTTACGATTTTATTAGACTTAAGAACTGTCGGGTTGGCAACATACTCAGTGGCCCAAGCACCTGCTGAGGCAAGCACAGAGACCAGGGTTCCATCTCCAGCACTGCATGTGCCCCAGCTACACCCTCAGAGGTGCTGAGAGGGACACTGAGTCTGGGCACAGTGGCACTGCAATCTCAGTGCTGGGGAAGCTAAAATCAGGAGGATCCCTGAGTCCGAGCCGCACAGGGAGACCCTATGCCAAATGCTTTTGAAAAACTGTCAGAGGCAGATAATAATTATCTATATTTTATCATCTTGTTACTTTTGTAAAATTCCTTCTAGAAATTTAGTTTTCATATCTCATCTGGAAAACATTATTTCCAAACAATTATTGAAAAATTGTTTGGAGCTTAAGCCAATTTCTTTTACCAGGTAAAGGAATGAGCACAGATTCCCTGCTTGTGTGTAAGTTCCAAATTCACTACGTCAGGAGTGTCTGATATGGAGCTTTCAGTCCTGAGAGATGCGCCAGGCGCGGGCTGGGGCCAAGCAGAGCACAGGTCTTGCGGAGAGAAAACCAGAATCTTCAGGGCTGCTCACACTTGCAGCTGGAGCAGGTTGGAGCTTTCCTTACATGAGCGCTCTGAGGCAAATTGGGCTCCTTTGTCACAATAATATCTATATGTTTTATCACTTCCTATGACAGTACAAAGAATAACTTGCTTAATTTTAGGTAAATGTATAAGGCATCCCTTTTTTTAAAAAAAAAGATAGTATAATATAAATATTTATTTTACAAATAAAATAAGACCACACGTAAGTATTGTATTAAAGAGAGCTTCCATTTTATTATGCTAGCTTTTATTGTGCTTAACAAATATTGCTCAGGAAAACTGCCTCTCTAGGTCCCTCATGTGAAAACATACTGAATTAGTTATAAACTCTAAGGCCTAAGCACAGACACAGCTAAATATTATAATGAAACAAAATAAGGGTTGTAACACCTAGAGTTTTACTAGAGGAGCAGATATAACACAAGATGTACAAATGTATAAGAAATGACAAGATTGGCTTCCCATGGTCAGCCACAGAGTCAGATGAAGAAGCGTGCAGAGGGCATCTGCACACCCAAGACTGAAGGACTCAGCCCAAGGCCTGGAGCTCACTGCAGTGCTCCATGCAAGTCCTCACCAGGAGGCCGATGGGTCTGCGATGGAAGGATGATGAGCCCGCACCAGAAGGCTGAAGGCTCCAAGGCAGACACCAAAGAGTCTGCGCTAGAAGCCAGGAGATGATGTCCATGCTGACTGTGAAGACCGGAGCCCCTGCAAGGACATGGTGTACTCCATCCTTCCTCCAATCCCTTTTCTATCCTTCAAGTGATGGGTCACTCTAGGGAGGGACCGCCACACCCCAGAGTCTGCATTTTGTGAGCCAATCTAGTTAAGCTTTTAACTAAACTTCTCAAGTTGACCCAATGAATAAACCACTAGAAGGGTCAGAGGAGTGGCTCAGTGGCAGAGTGGGGAAGCACGTGGAAGCCCTGAATTCAATCCCCAGCACCATAAAAATCAATGATAAATAAATAAGTAGATAAATATAGATGGATAAAAATTACTCTGGCACTGTTTTATGATAATTAATAATAATTAGAGATTTCATATATGAACATTAAAATGACCCAGACCATATACCATATACCATATAATTGCAGGACCACATATACCTAAATATCTACTCCCTATAATCTGAAACTGAAGTGACTAAATTATTTCAGTCCTCCAAATGGCAGCTTCCATGAAGATAAGCACAGTCTGTCTTGTCACCTCTGGGCCTTGCATTCAGGGCTCGAGTGGCTGCACAATCCACAGGTGACAGCACTGTGCTCCCATTTGCTACCACACACATTTCAGTCTCTTCAAGCAAGTTTAGTTCACTAAGACAATTCTGCTGATACAGAGCGCTGATGGAAAAATGAGGAAACCCAGGGGTCCTGCCCCGTCCTCCTCAACCTGCTGGGATAATCAGTGCACTGATTTCTGTCCTCTTCATCTTTCATTCTGTCCTGATCTTTGCCCCTACAGGAGGGAAATACTTAAAATATTGTGCAGGACCACCTGGGCGACTCTCCTTGAAAGAAGAGCACTTGCCTCCATTTTGGCTGTACCTGACCCTATTTCCATGTATTGACGGGTACAGAGCTGGCTAGGACTTTTCCTTATCTCTTCAGTTGGCTTCCAGTAATGCATATTGGTCTAGCCGAGATGCTGGACGTAGTATTTGAAGATGGCACGGGTGTTTCCCTGATAACCCCCACCTGCTGCTCTTTAATATGAGCCAGGTCGAGACAGGACGAAGAGCCAATGCTCCATGCTGTCGGCTGGGATCGAGCCTCCAGACGAGGCTGTGGCTTGCTGGGGCTTGAAAGATTACACATCAGAGCTGAAGCGCCAGACCCCAAAACATTAGCTACTATCTCAATTGTGCAATGCAGATTACTCTCTGCATATCCTGCTCTGCATGTGGAAGAGGTAAAGGCAGGCCTCCTGCCCAGCCCAGCTCACGGTGCTCACCTCCTTCCTGCATTCTCAGTCACTCATCCTCAAGCCACTCCTCCTTCATGACTGAATAAAACCCTGGTCCGGCCCTAGGTTGAGGCCTGTGTTCTGGAAAGCCATCACCACAGCTGGACTTAGGACCCCTGGACTCCCCGTGAGTATAAATACGCTTTAGTGTCTTTGTTGTTGCCATGGGTTGCACTGGAAGTGGTAGATTGGAATTAACTCGATGGGATTCCAATAACTTATCTATGGGATTATAAACATACATTTCATGGACTGGTATGAAGACCAAAAGTGGCTCCCTACAAAGTATAAGCCAGCATCAAAACCATTCTGTGGAAGTGGTCCTCAAACGGAGAGTAGTGCTTGTTTCATAGATGTTCCTCCCAGAAGAACTTAAACATAAAAGGTACCTAGAAATCCTCAGCGATGATGAGTTGGTGGAAAGGGGACAGAATGTGAGCGGGAAGGATGCAGGGAGAAAGGTGAGATGCTGCAAGGCCTTCCGGAGCTCCCACACGGACTGAACCAGCATATCGCCTCCTACCCAGCCCAGCTCATGGGCTACCCAGAGCCAGGCGCTGGACGCACCTGCACGGAGTGGCACGACCTGGACCCTCACTGCCTCCCAGCAGAGCTGCACGCAGCACTGCCTCCCTCTGGACACGGTATGCTTCGGACATGGCTAGTAGGCGTCCCCGGGGCTGTGTGTGGGGGAGCGCAGCCCCCAGCATAGCAGTGCTTAGACATGGAGGGACCCAGGAATGGGGACGCCCGGTTGGGGTTGGAAGACTCTCTCCCACCACTGTGCCACAGCTCTTGGGTGACACAGCCAAGGGGCCCTCACCAGAGCTTTGTACGTCACCCCTCAGAGCTGTGAACTAAGCAAGCCTCATTGCTCTGTCAGCACTCGGCTTCAGACATTTTCCTACAGAGACAAAAATACACAAACGTAAACAAAATCAAGAGCTTTTCCTACGATATTCAGCACAAGTTTGTCCACGTGACTCTGTAGGGCCAGGGCTTACCTGCTCACAACAGCTACTAAGAGGAGGGAAGCTGAAGATCCGAGCAGGATCAGTGTAGATTAGACATTTGCATTGTTTTTCTAACGAATGGCAAATTTTACTCAGAAGGTGCATGAGGAAGAAAGACAGAAACAAAGGGGGAGGGCTCAGAGGAAGAGGGTGAACCAGCGAGAGCTGCAGGAGCTAATGGAAACTTTTCCCACGAGAGTGGACCTGGGCTCAAAGTTAGAGTCCTTGAGGTGAGGAGCAGGGAGGGGTAGAGACCCAGAGGTCGGAGGGAAGACAGTGCTCTCAGAGGGGAACCGGAACACGGATAGAAAGATCTTAAAGGCATATTTTTCAAAATTTTCTCCAAAATTGGAGCCTTCCCTTGCCCCCTACCGTCTAATAACTATTTCCGTTGAGCCCTCCCACCCCTTCTCCTCTCTCAATTCCTTCCTGTGTCTCTGCTTAAAGAAAGATTCCCAGCAAGAGCCCTGTAATCTCCTCCCAAGAAAAGCAGTGTGCTTTGTACAGGTGTGATGGAAGGACACCCCCGGGGAGGCGCAAAGGCCTCAGCAATTGAACTGGTTCATGATAATAAAAATATCCCTCTGTGCGGGTCACTGCTGCCAAAGACATACACTGCGTTCAGGCTACCTGTTCAGTAAAGCAAGTTTGTCGGACC
>NDGN011529074.1:7033-19259 GCA_002564285.1 Tympanoctomys barrerae
GTGGTCTAAAGCACCTACTTAGAACAAGCTTAGCAAAGCACAGGGACCGCTGTTCAATCCCCCTGAGAAGCAGGGGATTTAGAGGCCCCTCCTCCCCCATGTTTAGTAGTCTCTCTGTTGGAACCTTTTCAGTTCCTCAGAGGTTCCAGAGGGGTGGATAAAGCAAGTGGTGGCTCCCCATGGCCCGAGGCAGAGAAAGCAGTGTGCACTGCCACTGAGCCCTCCTGTTGCTCAGGATAGCTATATAGCCCTTCTTGGAGCCTTCTGAGGGGTGCTCCCTGGCTGGGGGTGCAGCCAGTAGAAGGGAATAGGCAACTTCTGCTCATGAGGCTGGCCAACAAGGCAGGGGGAGACTGAAAGACTAGAGGGACTGGGCGGCGTTCCTTTGTGTGGCATCTCGTAGCACAGTAAGCCTTGTCATAGAGTAGCAAGGCATCCTGAAGTCAGATTGCTACCACTCAGTATCCCTTTTCCTTCTTGAAAAACTGATAGTCAGACTCTAGGCTCCCTGTGCCAAGGAGAGCAGGCAGTATGTTTGTGCCTGATAAACAGTGTGCTTGATGGCTCGTGGCCATGAAGGGCTTCTTGCTATGCCTCTGTTGTTTTGTTGTGGGTATCAGCCACCCTCTCTTTGCTGGAAATTTTTTCACTTGAGAAGCTGCTCAAGTGAGCGTAACAGTTACATAGACTTGGATTCAGAGGCCTGACTACTAGTAGGGTGGAGATGCCCACTGTGCAGTGTGCTAAACGTTTTGTTTTGTTTGTTTGTTTTTGAGACAGGGCCTGGTTTTGTAGTTAGGTTGGCCTTGAATTCACTGTGTAGCAGAAGCTGGGCTCAAGTTCACTGCCTCAGCCTCCTGAGTGCTGAGATTACAGGTGTATTCACCACCCTCCATGCCCGGCCAAGCAACTCCTTCTTTGATCTTGAAATAGAAAGTAGCTTAAATTCTTATTCTGCTACCCTAGTCCTTCAGCTTTCCAGAACAGGAGGAAGACCTCCTGCTCTGGTGACTGTTAGAAACTGGACTAGTTCCTTGCCTATAGACATATAAGCTGGCCAGTCCCCCTCTATCCCAGTTTAGGGACTACTGGAGGATGCTGTCCACTTGTGTCCAGTGGGTGTGGGCAGCTGCCTGTCTGGGTTACCACTGTGCTCTTCCTTTACTTGGCCTCACCTACTGTGTTCAGCATAGCCCAGCTTTAGTTGAATCCTCTCCCTCTGTTACAGGAGTTAATCTCCCAACTACCAACCCGGGCCAATGCCCATGGCATTAGCTGAGCCTAGGACACTTGGCCTATCCTTGGATTCTACTTCTCCCTGTCTTGCTAGAGAAGACTTGTTTGCTTGATCTGAGATGAGGGAATGGGGAATTGAGCCCTGATGTGAGAACAAGGAAGCAGAAGGAATAGTAACCTCTGCTCGTGAGGCTGGTCTAGGAGGGCTGGGCTTGGTACTCCTTGAAGAACCAAGCACTGACTCAGGGTTGGTACCACAGTGTTGTAGCAGAAAACTGAAGCCAGATGGGGGCTCCCTCCTAGCTTTCCTATTTCTACTATCTCCTCACCCCTGCCCCTCTGGGTTTAGAATGAATTTTTTTTTTGGCGGGGGAGGGTCTGTAGGGTGTTTAGGGTCTCACTACTAGATGGGATTCTTAGTGATCTGCCTGTTTACAGCCTCCCAAGAGCTAAGATTACAGGTATGTGCCACCACGCCCAGTCTCAATCGCTGTCTCAGCATGCCTCAGGGGAGGGGCCGGCATGGCAGACCAGAGGATTGATCCCCTGGCCCCTGTGCCTGCTTGTAGGCACCTTAATCCACTGAGCTATTTGGCCAGCCCCTGGGTTTAGAATGAGGCATGATCCTGGTTCATTGTTCAGTGATCACTGTCAGAGGAAGGTCTGAAGGCACCTGGGGATCCAGATGGGTCCAGGGTATCTCCCTGTGCCTAAGCTGAGGACACCTAGTAACAAGTAGGCTGAACTGCTGAGAGAAGTGTCAGTTGGTGCTCTCGTCCAGGACAAGGTGTACAGGGATGCTGTAGGCCTTTCTGCATCCTGGGCAGTTGTAAGCTAGCTGGGAATACCCTGTCCTGAGCATCACAACTGGAGAGAATGGAGAGACAGGGTTAGCTGTAATCCTGGGAAACACAGAAGCTTAGCAGGCATGCAGTGGCGGGACAGCCAAATCCCTCTTTTAAGCCCATTGAATAGAAAAAGCTTAAACTGACTTGCAGAGTAAGCAGGCCCTTAGCTCTCTGCTGCACAGCAAGCAGGAGGGCAGTACTCTGGGCAGAGTCCCTGATCTCCTTGTGGAGTGTCCAGGGGGAGGGAGAGAGAGCTCAGATGTGCCCAGGAGGGTGATTTTCTGATAAGAGAAGTGGCCATGCACATCCCTCAGGACCTGTCTGTGTTCTTGGTAAATTGTGATCCTGTACCCTTTGGGCAGGAGACTTCCTATCCTGACCCTTTTTATCATGTCTTGCACTTACCTGGAAACAGAGGTATTGGGGTGCCAAGAAGGAGTGTCCCAGTGCAGAGCCTCTTGTGCCTTCCTGGACCCTTGGCCACCACCTTGTACTTTTTCTTTGTGTACGCTGCTTTCTTGTCCTGCTGCTGTTCCCCTGGGCACCTCTCCTCAGCACCAGGTCCTGCTGCTGACAGCCAGCTGCTGTCCCAGCTCCAGTTTTTTTTTTTTTTTTTTTTNTTGGTTGCTGTCCTAGAGATGCAAGTGTCAAATTACCATCGTGAGAAGAAGCCAGAGGGAGCCTTGGTTGAAGCCCATCCTAGTCTTTGCACTAGCCTTTCCCCACCTAGGAGGTCGGCTTCAGACTGAGCTCTCTCTCTTATTCCTCTTCCTTTCCCCTCCCTTCCTGTGGGCTGGGCTGTGGGCTGGGGCCAAGCTGCGGGCTAGAGCAGGGCTGCTCCTAGTCTTCTGTTCTGGTTCCCTGTGGAGATGACCCCAGGGGACTTGGCCTGAGCCTTTGGGCCAAGAGGATGGAGCAGCTCTCCTACCCTTGGACTCCAGACCACCCCAGCCTGTCCTTCAGGCCACTCCCTGGCTGGTCCGTCCCACTCACCTCTCCCTGGAAAGAAAGTAAATAGTGGGGTAGCTGCCAGACTACTGAAGCCAGCAGGCAGACTTTGCAGGCCGCCCCTGGGGAGACCTTCTGCTATTTAACATCCAGAGATTTCTTGAGGGGATTTGAGACTCCTAGGTGTCCTAGGAGTGGTCTGCTTGCCTGGTGAGGGCTGGTCTCTCCCTTCTCAGCTGTCTCCAGATGCCTGGCTGGTGTCACTTAGGGGCTCCAGAGCCCAGTGACGGGCATTTGACATTTGGCTGGTCATGCCATCTAGCAGACCAGACTGCAGGGAGAGAAACTGACTCCAACCCCATAGTCAATGGGACTCTTTGAATCTGAACACAAAACCCCAGTGAGTCAGAGCTTGGGGGTTGGGCCAACCCTGTGGCCACACTGCTTGGCTGCCAGAGCCTCCCAGAAGTAAGATAGGCTGCCACTGTAGGGATGAGTAGACTCCAGTGCCCGGAATATGTTGTTTATTCCGTACTACCTAGCAGGAGCAGGCAGAGCGCCTCCTGGTGGCCACAGCCACTGCTCCCACCACCTGTCCAGTTTCAGAGCTATATTCATTTGGCTAGAGGGAGACAGGATTTTCCTTCTTTATGGGCTGGGTCACATATGTCCTAGGACCTCGGGGGTCCTATAGCCATAACTGTCCCCAGCTATACAGTGGACAGAACAAGTGATGCCTTGTGAAGTCCTAAGGGTGAGATATGGAGAGGCTGAGAGTGGTGGTGGATTGTGACACTCAGCCAGCATTTAGGGATTAGGTGAACAAACACTGGTCTAGTGCATTCCTTGCCCTTCACCTCTGCTGCATTACCTTCTCAGGTGCCGCCATGCTGCCATTGCCAAGTACTTTGGGGATGCACCACCTTCCTGCTCCAAAGGCTGTGACCACTGTCAGAATCCTTCAGCTGTGCAGAGGCAGCTGGATGCTTTGGAGCGCAACAGCAGCTGGAGCAAGACCCGCATCATGCCCTCCCAGGGAAATGGCTTTGACTCTGAGCTGTATGAGGGAGGTCGCAGGGGCTATGGAGGCTTCAGCAGGTGAGGGCCCATGAAACCAATTTTGTCATTCTCTTGGTGCTAACACCAGACCAGAGGTGGCACGGTGCTGCATGCAGTCCATCCTGCTCTCCCATGGGCCATGCTGGGGCTAGACCCTGTTTGGAGCTATCAGGATACCAGGGATATCACTCTCCTGGATGTGTGAGTAGGGAGGCCAAAGCCTCAGCCTGGGGCTGGCTTATACCTAGCCTGTCCCCCAGGTATGATGAAGGTTCTGGAGGCAGTGGTGATGAGGGCAGAGATGAGGCCCACAAGCGAGAATGGAATCTCTTCTATCAAAAGCAGATGAGTCTGCGCAAGGTGAAGGGGGCGGAGGGTTCAGTGGGATGCTCAGTAATCTATGCAGGGCCCATGTGGTCTCTTTGCTCAATACCTTCTCAGCTCCTTCCCTGGCACTGGGTAGAAGCTGCCCTGCAACAGGGAAGGGTGCCTCATGGGCCCTTCATGCCATCTTTCAGGGCAAAGATCCCAAGACAGAAGAATTCATACCTCCAGGTTGGTACATAAATGTTTCCAGGGACTTGTGGGCCATGCGTAGGGTATGGATGGTAGATGCCTCATTGGGAACTTGGGGGACTCCAGAGAGCTGAAAGTCAAGTAGAAAGACCTATCCTTTCCCTCCCCAGATGAGGACTGTCCTCTGAAAGAAGCTTCTAGCAGGAAGATCCCCCGGCTAACTGTGAAGGTAAGAAAAGAGCAGCTCTTTACCAGGTGCCAGGGCTTCTCCACGCCCTGAGCTGGGTGACTGACCTCCCTTTCCCTGTAGGCCCGAGAGCACTGCCTGGGACTTCTGGAGGAGGCTCTGAGGAGTAACCATCAGGCTGCAGGTGGCTCTGATAGGTGAGTGTCCCAAGATCTCTGGGACTGAGGATCAAGGGCCAGCCACCCAGAGCAGGGGGCCTCTCTAAGCCTTTGTTCCTGAGGAGATTGCTAGAGCCACATTCTCAGACTGTGACCCTTCTTTGTATTCCAGGGGCACTAATCCCTCAGCCCCATCAGGAGGCTGACATGGCTATACTTAAAGGCCGCCAGTGTTTGTTGTTTTTTGTTTTGTTTTGTTTTTTGCGGAACTGGAGATTGAACTCAGATCCTTGTACTTGCCAGGCAAGCACTTATTCTACTGAGCCATCTCCCCAGCCCCTGCCAGTGTTTGTTGAAGGCCAGTGTTGAAGGCCATAGTGTGCCCAAAGTGACCTGGTCAGAATCCCTGTGCCCATCCTCACAGTCCTGGAGAAAATCCAGCTGAGTCCACAGGGAGAGGGCTTGGATCCTGTTACCTGTGCTCATCCCTACCCACAGAGCGGACCTTCACACCAAGGCCGTGGAGCTGGAACACGAGACATTCCGAAATGCCAAGATGGCCAACCTATACAAGGCCAGCGTGCTGAAGAAGGTGGGCTTGGGCAGGAAAGCACATTCCAGGCTTAGGATAGGAAAGGGCAGCCCCTCTATACTCCAAGACTGCCTGCCAGCCCTCTGGCTCCAGGAGCCATCTGTGAATGGAGAGCCAGCTTCTTGGCCAGCTGACATTTCTAGTCACCCTTAGGGAGAGTGGAACTTGTTCAGTGTCCAGTTCCTTCTTGTGCCTCAAGGAAAAGGAGGGCTTAGATTGGGACTGTCAGGGAGCAGTTCATGGGTATCATGGCCTCCCTGCTTGTCTCTGCCCAGGTGGCTGAGATCCACAAAGCCTCCAAGGATGGGCAGCTGTATGATATGGGAGGTGGCACCAAGAGCTGCAGCACCCAGGTGGAGTCCCGAGAGCCCAATGAGTATGACATCCCACCTGCCTCCCACATGTATTCGGTGAGCAGAATTCTCATGTCTGTCCCACCCCAAACCTGGGTCTAGGAAAGGTCCTAGTTCTCTGTTGCCCACAGGTAGGGCATAGCCTCTTGACTTCTCCTGGCATCCTAGCCCTGGCCCTAGGGTGCCAGACAAGCTCCTGGAGCTTCTCTGTTTTGCCAGCTATGCCTTTTCCAGCTCTGGTCTCTTCTATGAGCCTAACCCCCAAATGATGTCCTGTCCAAGTATCCTTTCTCACTCTTGAGAGCCCCACCCCAGCTGGTACCTTCAAGGGGACCTGGGGTCTGAACCTTTCCTCTTCCTCCTTGTAGCTCAAAGCCAAGAGAATAGGAGCTGGCTTCGTCAAAGGCTCCTCCCTATTCCAGACGGCCACTGAGCTGATGGGGAAGTCTCAGACACAGGAGCAAGCCCTCCAGACTGTACGAGGAGGTGAGCAGGAGCTCCCTAGCCAGCCCTGCATTCTCCAGGATAAGGACAGAAGTGAGCCCCTCCCTGGGCCAAGAGGAGAAGCCCCTGCTGGTAATGCATATTGTGGAGGACCCTCCCCTGAGAAGAAACCAAAAGGCTCCTGTGGGGACAGGTCCATGGCCAAATCCCAGACCAACAAGAAGAAGCAGTTCCAAGCCATAGTGCCTCACAAGGATTCCCAGAGTATTGCCCGCTTCTTCTGCCAAAGGGTGGAAAATCCACCTGTACTTGGCTCAGCCCCAAGAGCAGAAGGTACCAGTCCTTGTGACGGGGTGCAGGGACCTCTCCTGGTCTCAGAGAAGTATGCAAAGGAGGAAGCTGGAGCCCTGGGATGTATAACTACCCTTCACACAGAGCAGCAGTCTGGGGAGCAGCCAAGGTAAGGGCATAGATAGTCATGGAATCCTGTGTGGTATGAAACTATGTCTGGAATCCACATGGCTATGTACCCTTTGGTAGTGGGCCTCACTGGGCTCTGCTGGCTACCTGGGCTGAGGGAGCATCTGGGTCTGGAGTCCTGATGTTGCTCTTCTCTCTGGCCAGCACCTGTCCAGACCAGGTGACCCTGGAAACACCACCCAGTCCCCCAAAGGAAATAAAGAGAGGCAAGCGGCACAGAGCTCAGCAGGTACCTCCAGGGATGACACCATGGGGAATGGGAGGTGGCCTATTACTTTTTTTTTTTTTTTTTTTCTGGTACTGGGAATTGAGCTCAGGACTCTGCGCTTGCCAGGCAGGTGCTTATTCTACTGAGCTGTCTCCCCGGCCCTCAAGATGGTCTGTGAAAGAGGCCAGGACCTGCTCATCCATGGCCAGGAGTTCAGGGGAATCGTTCCTTCTTTCCACAGTCCAAGGGCAGATGGGACAGGCTGGAGGGAACCATCTGAGGCTAAAGCATAGTCTTTTTGAGGGAAGATGGGCCCACAGAACGGAAGTGATTACTCCTTTTCCCACTGTGACCCTGTCTAGGAGAACCCAGGGATCCCATCTAAGAAGAGGCCATGCACCTTAGCCAAGTCCTCCATCTTAGTGGAAGACAAGGGCAGCTCCTCAGCTAGTGGTCAGGGTACTTTGAATGCCATAGTCCAACACCCGTGCCAGCTCTCAGCTCCTGGCATCTCCCTGAAGGACGCTGCAGATATTGTGGTCAGGTACCTGACCCCTTTCTACAAGGAGGGCAAGTTTGCATCCAAGGTAAGATGAATAAGTGGGCTCTGCCTTCCCCAGGGCACTTGGGTTGAAATGGGAGTTTGGGAGCATGCATTCCAGAACAACACAGGGCAGAGCAGGTACAGTCTAAGACTAAGTCTAACTTCTGCTCTTCTGAGTCTGCCCTGCCCTTGGTTATAGCCATGAAAGGCTCCTGCTGTCTGCTGTGTGCTCTCTCCTCTCTCTGCCCTCCAGGAGCTGTTTAAAGGCTTCGCCCGCCACCTTTCACACTTGCTGACTCAGAAGAGCTTGTCTGGAAGGAGTGGTGAGTGCCATTATGGCCAAGGCTTGGGGGCACTGGAGAGGGGGAGGGTCCTGCATGGACGACTCTAGCTCTTACCTCTTCATGTCCACCTGCTCTCAATCCACAGTGAGGGAAGAAGCCCAGAGCCTCATCAAGCAATTTTTCCATGGCTGTGTGAGGTGTGAGAGTGAAGCCGACTGGCACAATTTGTGTGGCCTACAGAGATGACCTGGTGCAGGCCTCACAGAGCTGGCAGCCTCCCCAGACTCATAACCAGCCTGGTCTTTCCTCAGAAGTGGGAAGCTGGGCAGGCCAGCTGGTGCCAGGGGTGCCATCTTTCTCAGGGTCCTTCTCCTTACCAACCATGGCTCACTTTGGAGATGGTTCCAGATACTTTCCAAATCAAGTCAGAGGTCACGGGTCAGCCCACCTTCCTGCTTGCAAAGCCCCATGGTCCTTCCTCAGAGCCTCCTTGTCTCTCCTAGCCCTCATAGTCGAGTTTTCTGGGTCAGATCCCCAGGTGAGAATATGGCAGGGTGATGTGGCTGCTGCCAGGGGCAGAGTAGGAGCAACCTTACTTCTCATACTCAGCAAGTTCAGAGCCAGGGCAAGGGCCACCTATCCAAGATTTGAGGCCTGCTCAGGGCCTCTGCTCACCTGCTTCCCTTGTGATGCCAGCCTTGCCTTAGGTGTAGAGCTGGTAGGAACAGTGGTGGCACATAGGCCCTATACTCAGCTCAGCTGCTGGTTAGGAAGGCTGGGCCTGACTGATGTTTACAATAGGAATAAAGTATTGTTTGCTTGACACACACATGTACATACAACTCTTTTTCTTGGAAATTTTTATTTCCTCAGCACCTTCTTCCAGGGATGGGTTTATGCCAACAGTGAGCCTTGTGGGTACTTGGGGCCAGATAGGTATCTGCTTCAGGCTGGACAATATTAGATGTCCAAGCCAGGTTTCTGTAGTCCCCTCACTGGGCCCTAGTCCACCCCTGAGGTAGTGTGGCTACCTTTTTTTTTCCCATCTGAAGTCACTGTGGCACTCCCTGCCCCATAGCCTCCATCTGGGCCAGCCAGGCTATGCTGTATTCCAGAGCAGGGCCAGGTGGGACCTGGGCTAGGGAGATCTCTTGGCCCTCAACTGAGGCTGGGCCACTGGGGCCACTGAGTTGAAGATGCGCTGCCATCCTTCAAGAAGGTGATGGTGTGGTATAGTTCCTGGGCCTGGTCAGGGAGAGGCCTGTCAGCACTCAGCTTCCCAGTCAGTCCCCGCCACTGCCCCGCTCACTGCTCCTGAGCTGTGATTCCACCCTGAGCCCATGTTCCTGCTGCAGGCCAGGGCTGGGTGGAGGCACTCATATCCTCCTTCCTGAAGCCTGAAGGGATCAAAGCCCTGAACATTCACCTGTGGCAGCTCCAACCAGATGGTCTGTGGACTGTCAACTGAGCCATAGTTGAGCTCCAGGCCAGGGGCCCCATCAGGCTCCAGTGGGCTGAGCAGGTGGAGCCGCTGAAGGTCCTTTAAGGCTATGCAGCAGCACATTTTCTAGGGGCAGCAGAGACAGCAAAGCTTGGTTCTTCTGGAGTGTGGTGGGGGTCAACATACAGTGCAAAAGTTATGGCCTGAGGGTTCCTAGAAGAGCACTAGGGCAGGAATTTTGCCCACCTGGGAAGTGGGGTCCATGAGAACAAGGTGCTGGCGATTGAGCCCCAAGAGGGTAGGTCCAGGAAGCACCAGCTTGCTCACTCGTGGCACCACATACACGGTATAGCCAAAGAGGGGCAGCTGCTTTGTGGCTTCTGGGGATAGAGAAGGCTAGCACATGAGTCTGCGAAGGCCTTGGAACTTGCCCCACTTTGTTCCTAGGGCAGGTGAGGGACAGGCAGCCTAGAAGCCACCTTGCCTCTCCACGCTTGCTCCTCCTGGGCCCAAAGCCCCCTTTTCCCAGACCCACCAATAAAGCTGATCTGTGCATCCTTGGAGCTGTGTCCTTGCAGCTGCCTCAGCTCCTGGCCCATCAAACTCTTTATGGTGTCCATGTTCACCTGCCATTGCAGTGTCTTTGGTATATAACCCAGCAGGTCTTGCCTAGGGGACACATTCTTGCTTAGAGCTACAGACCATGGGGTAGCTAGTCCAAGGCTAGGCATATGGTGCCAGGTAACTGAACAGGTGGATAAAACTAGGAACCTACATATGAACCCGGTGAGCACCCTGCCCTGAAGGAGATTGGATTAGGGTGAAGAAGACAGGTTATCTACTGCTCCAGGCTAATCCGATCAAGGCCAGAAAGGGTTAAATGGAGGGGCTTTGGCTTTGGAGGAGGGAGTGAGGGTGGTGGGTGGTGCATAGGTGGGAAAGCATGATGGGAGGTGTGGGGGCCATGCTCACATACCCTGAGGGGGGGCTCTTGCTGGCCCTGCCAAGGTGCTGGAGGGCAGCCAGCTGGGCAAGCTGTGTATCTGTGTGCGCATAGCCCATCAGCTTCCCCTGTAGGTAGTCCCGCAGCACCTGAAGAGAGAGGGCTGTGAGGAAGTAGCTGTGCCCCAAAGTCCCCAGCAGTCAGTGATCCCCACCTGTTGGGACTCAGCCTGTTCCTGCACCAGCACGTTCAGCTGCTATAAACTATGTCATTGTGGGGAGGAAGCCTAGAGGTCACCCTGGCAGGAACTCCACCCTCAAGTTGCAGGGACATTGCATGGCCATCCAGGAGCAGGGGCTGACCTGGCCATAGTGGGTGCCAATGTAGATGGGGTGATCGAAGTGCAGTGGGGTCTCCCAGCTAAGGCGCCGGCTGTGCAAGCTTGTGTTCTCATTCATCACCACACTGTTGAGGTATTCATGGGGCCACAGGGGCCGAACCAGCTCACCTGCATGAGGGACCCAGGTCAGCACTGCCCACAGCCCACTCCGCTGCCCCAGCACAGATGCTGCCTCCTGGTGAGCAGGAAGCATCCTGAGCTTCCTTCCTTCCGTTGCCTCACCTTCTCCTTTGATGAGGAAGAGGGCAAACTCCTGTACCTCCTGCGGGTCTGTGATGCCCATCTGACCACACATCTCCTCCAGCACTTCTCCTGCCACCTGGGAATGTGGATGGGGTTATGGTTTGGGAGGCTGGCAGGCACAGAGCTGAAGCCCACAGCCTCTTTCCTCAGCCCTTCCCCCTCACCGTGAAGGTCCGCACGTTTGTCTTGTAGTCCACACCCCCAGGAAGGTGAATCACAAGCAGGCGGACTGTTTTTCCTTTCTGTTAAGGGAGGTTGTAGGGTCAGTCACTCTTAGTCAGTGGTCACAGTTGTCCTGTGGACAGCCCCCCGCCCCCCGGGAGGCCTAGAAGGCCCATCTGTCCACCCTTAATACCAGAAAAGCACGCATTTCGCCTGGTTGGGGCAGTCGTTGGCGCCCCCCATATTTGACTGTGTGCTGGAGGTGCTGCTGGCTTTTCCGGACCAGCTCTACAGAGAAGCCAGGGTGAGAGAGTCATGAGCCTGAACACCAGCTCAACTGAATGAGGGACCCAGGTCAGCACTGCCCGCAGCCGTCCTCTCCCCAGCCAGCAAGTACCAAGCCTGGGAATCCCTGTATCCCTTCCCCTCACAACACCTTGGCTAGGGCCTGAATCCTGTAGGAACTTGGTCACATATGGCATCAGTATGGTAGATGGGGGGAAGAATCCTGTGAAGAGGCTGAGAAGGCTCCATCCCCAGGCACAATGTTCTCTAGGGCAGAGAGCCTAGGCTTCAGGCTGACCTGACCACAATGCCATACTAAACCCAGAGGCCCTCACCCCACCATCCCCACTTACGACTTGGGGTGTCCTGTGACCTGCTTGATGACCTGGCAGTACATTTCATCCCTAAGGTCCTCCTCCTGGCACAGCTGTGGAAACAGGAAGAAGGAAGTAGGGTAAGGCAGAGGAGTAGCAGGATGGCTTAGTGTCTGAAGTCTGGAAGAGATCCTGCTAATGGCAGTGGGCTAGGGCCAAGACAGAGTGACAGCCCAGCAGCTGCTGCTTGGTCTGCCAGTAGATGAAGGCATTTATACAGCTAGTCCTCTCAGGTGCTAGGCATATGCTTTACCACTGAGTCATGTCCAGGTTGAAGCCACTTTTTATTGAGGGGGTACTGGAGATCAAACTCGGGGTCTTTGCACTGAGCTACATCCTTAGCCCATTTTTTATTTTGAGACAGAATCTCACTAAGTTGCGCAGTTGCTTCATGCTAGGCTTAAACTTAGTCTTCCGGCTTTAGCCTTCTAGAGTGCTGGGATCACCATGTCTAGCACCACTCCTTCCTTCCTTCCTTCCTTCCTTCCTTCCTTCCTTCCTTCCTTCCTTCCTTCCTTCCT
>NDGN011529081.1:5875-20529 GCA_002564285.1 Tympanoctomys barrerae
TTTTGACACAGAGTCTCATCTCATTGTGTAGTTCAGACTGGACTTGAATTCACTGTAGCCCGGGATGGCCTTGAACTCTTGGTAAGCCTCTGCCTCAGCCTCCTGAGTGCTGGGATTACAGGCATTCACCACCAGGCCTGGCTGAAACCTCTACTTTGAATTGTCTAGTAACTAAAGTTTATTTGTCAGGACTCTTATACTTTATTGGCTTTCATGCACATGAGATACTGAGCACCCGGTTGGCCCCCTGGATGGAGATTGGATGCCTCCCTCTGTGCGAGTTGAGCTGACCAGCAGAAAGTGGGCTGGAAGCAGAGATCTCTCCGGTGCGGGTGCCAGAGGGAACCAGCAAGCTGAAAGTGAAACACTGGGGAGCCCACTGAGACCGGGAGCGGGGAGTGGGTGCTGCTGGCCTGTTGTGGAGACTGGAGGGTGTAAAAGTCAGAATCAGGTTGTAGAGAAGAGGTGGTAGGCGTGGGTGACGCCTGGGACAGCTATGGTGAGCAGGCGCAGAGCTGGGCAGCCTGACTCCCAGGACTCTGGTGGTCTAGGTCTTCCCCTCCCCCATCTCAGCATCTGAGGGCCCCTTATGCAGCGTGCCAGAGTGACGTGATGATGCATATGTTGGTTTTCACTCATGGACCTGGATCTGATCTTCCTCCCTATGGCAAGTACAGGAGCCAGGGAGTAGGAACAGAGCTATAAAAAAATGTTTTTGTTGTTTTAAACCATACCTGGCTTGTGAAAATTTGTTACACAGCTATTAAAAAACTAATATACTGCTGCGTAAGATATTTTTTGGCATAAGATACACGAGCACACTGCTGCAGCGAGGGGTTGGTGTTAGGACATGCGTAAGGGGACGTGCGCATGCAGAAAGGCTTTGCTAGCGCATTTTCTTTCATCATCTAAGAAACTGCCCAATTATGAAAATTCTGCCCAATTAATAGAAGACTAGTCAAACAAATACTTTCTTGTCATTCATTGTAGGATCAGGGAGAATGGAAAGGCTGGTTATTTATTTTTTTGTCCTGTATATACTCTTGCATCAAAAGCACAGTTCTTGTGTACTTTTCTGTATTTCCTTTTTCTTTTTTGTGATACCAGGGGCCTTTTCATGGAGCTATAGCCTCAGCCCTTCTTCTACTCTGTGAGTTGAGACAGGATTCCCTAAGTTGCCCTAGCTGGGCTTGAACTTCTCATCCTCCTGGCTGGGACTACAGGGGTATGTCGCTGTGTCCGGCCCCTATTTTTCCTTCTTTTGCTCCTACCCCAGCATTCTGAAGACAGTGGCTAGTCAGCATCAGGGGACAAGGAGGAAAGGTGGCCTGTGTGTACTGACGAACCAAGTCATGGCAAGGGGAACGCCAGCGTAAGGAAAAGAAGAGCTCGCCAGGCGGTGCCTGAGTGAAGGGTGCCGCTGAGGATTCCAGGGAGAGGTGATGCGTAGCGGCACCTGGATGGGGAAGGGGGTGTGCAGGAATGGAGGAGGCACAGGTAGTACTTCAATGAACTCAGATCCCGGACCCAAGCTAACCTTCACATTCAGAGCTCACTGACTAATGTGATGCCAAGTCCACAGGAGGAAGGGCGCAGCAGCCTTGGTGAGGGAGGACAGAGGTGATTCCCCGGGACATCCCCGAGGGGCCCATTTGGGTCGCTACAAGAGGGAAATGAATACTCGGACTTTTCAAGGCGTGTGGGACCCAGGAGGTCAGCGGACATCTGCACATCTGAAACGTCGCTTATGTGGCCACCCCCACCTTAGGCTCTGGGCAAATTTATTACAGTGAGCCCCGTGGCCATGTGTCCTCCTAGCAGTCAAACTCTTGGATCCTGAGTGACAGACACCCTCTTTGGTTCCTTGGCCTACAGAGTAAGTAAGTGCCACCATTGTAGGAGCCTCTAAATTACCCCCACTCTTGGCAGACACAATAAACCAAAGCAGTAGTGCACCGCTGAGATGTGAGCCTCCAGGAAAGCCTAAGGAGGCAAGGTGGTGGTTCTTTCCCTCGCTTCTGGCCCGCCAGGCAACCAGGCACCTGTGCACTGGATAGCAGAGAGCTGTGAGCTCTTCCTAGCACTGCAGAGGCAAAGATCTGCTGACAGACTAATGTGGCGAATCGTGTGCCTTTTTACTATTCTGAAGAGAAACAGCTGTTTTCCCACGGGACAGACACTTCACTCACTGCTTTGCTCTCAGGCTGTGTGAACGTTTCCGTCCTGGGGCAGGCGTAGGACAGTGCAGGGAGATCTTTCTGTTGGATGCTGGACCTGTTACATCGGTGGCTGCACATGGCAGGCCTGGAAGCATGGGGACATTCGGCCCCCTCAGTAACACGCTGGGATCCACTACTGAGCTGTGCCAAGACACCTCCTCCATGCTGGATGATACTTCTTGCTCTCTTATCCCCTGCCACGAAGGAGGCATTGTGCACGTCTGTGTCCTACCCAGGAGGAGGATTCAGACAGTGGAATGCAGGCAGGCAGGGACAGGCAAGCAAGTTGCAGGAAAGAGAGAAGGGAGGCAGCAATGGGCCTGTGCCTGGTCTAATGCCACTGCCAGAAGGTACAGGTTCACCCCAAAGTAGGAAAATAGCAAAACAGTGTTGGAGTTTGGCAGATGGATTGCAGACAGGAGGGCTCAAACGTGCTTGTTTTCAAGGATATTCTTGGGGAAAAAAATGTACCTTTTGGGGAAGAAAAAAGCAAAGTAAAAGGAAGGGACATTGGTCAGTACCTAAAACTATGTGCGCCTGACCTTTGCGTTTAGAAATTCCACCTCCTGGAATCTAGCCTCTGGACGTGGAATGTGAAGGCCTTGCTGAGGTATGCTGCACTCACCACTCAGCCTCCCAGTGGGGTGGCTGCGAGACAAACATCTTCCCGCTGGTCTAGATACCAGCCTGGAGGCCGAGCTTAGTGCTGGATGCATGAACCCTCCGCGTGCCCGTGGGTGTGAGCTGAGCACAGGGCTCAGAGGCAACTGCTGTGGGCGTCCTGCAGGTTGGGCACTCTGCTGGTGGCTGGTCACTGCCAACTATGGGAAGGAATCTCAACTGTCCACACACAGCGGAGTGCAGTAGTTGGCTAACGTCAGCACTGTTGAGTGGCGTGCTATGCAAATGTAGAAGAGTAGGGGAGAGCTTTTCGGCGTGACGCGTAGTGATTTCCAGGATAAGCCAGGTTAGGAAAGGTGTGACAAGGGTATAATGTTCTAGCCATCAAGAAAAAAAAAATGAGGATTCTATAAGAAAACATACACATACCTGTTCACCTGTGACAAAGCAATGTATGAAGAGTAAACTAGAAGATAGTGAGATTGGTTACATACAGGTGTTTGGTGGAAACAGAGAGGGGTGAATGATATCACTGAAAACACCACAATAAAAGTGGGGTGGATGCTGAGCTAAGTATAATAGTACCTAGGACTATACTGGTTCTGACTCTCAGAACAACGCTTTGCAACCCCCAAATAAAATAATGGAGAGAGGACAAAATGAGATACCACAAAGCATCAGATGAGCTAAGCTGTAGCATAGGAGAATACCATAATCATATTGAAGTGGGTATGAAAGAAAGGCACTAGCCAATGTAACTTTGGAAAATAGTATTTTGCTCACACAATTGATTGCACAAAGTAAAGACAAAAAGAAGCGGGGCAGACACTGTGCTCCTGCTGGCACATTGGGTTTTCACAGCGGTGTGGCTTGGCAACTCTGGAACTTCTGTGTATGTCTATTATGATTCAGCACATAAAGAGATTTACTGGGCGTAATGGCAGTCCAGTCTCTGATTGTTGGAGAAAGGAATTATGGGAAGGACAGGGTGGGAAGGAGGCTAACTCAGCTCTGTGATGTTGGATTCCAGTGGAAGATTTCTCATGAACTCATGGTTTCTAACCTACACATAGAGGGACATGTGCATAGGTTGCTATAGTACACCCGTGGTGGACTCACTAATGGCCACCTTGTAACACCCAGCTAAGATGAATCCACGGTTCTGGGTATGCAGGGCCCACCTGAGGACTGTTGCAGAAGTATAAAATCAGAACCAGAAGAGAAGATGGTGCTGTTGATTCTCCTGGAGAAGCTTGTCATGCTGTTTTTTGACAGGAACTCAGCTGTTCTCATCATCATTGAAGGAGCTCAGGTCCTCACTGTCACTGGGCATGGCTGTGCTCTGGTCCTTACGTTGAGCATCGCTTTCTGGCTCCAGCACAGATCCCTCAGCCTGCTGACACAGACTCTTCATTCTGCTGGTGCAGACTTTCTATCTTACACCACTGACCTTTAGGCCTTTGCAGCGCAGATCCTAGATACAGACTTGCAAGGTGTGGACAGATCTCTTGTGCCCTCCTGCATTTGATTTTTTGGGTGAATATTCTAACATAGTCCTGTATGTTATGTGTCTTGTATTAAATCTATTCCCTTATAGGCCCTGGGAGATAGCTCAGTAGAATAAGTGCTTACCTGGCAAGCATAAGGTCCTGAGTTCAATCCTTGGTACAAACAAACAAACCCAAAAAACTATTCCCTTATGAACTCTGACTACAACAACATGTATTTTGAGCTCTATCTACGGGAAGGGCAGGCACTTCAACTGAACGAGCACACTGAGTGGCTGGATCTGGGCATCTTAATACCATCATCCAATAGAAGAACCCAGCAATCTCAGTATCTGGCATGGAAACACAGGAAGGACGTGAAATGTCTTATGGTATCATTAAGTAAGTGATGAAAAAAATGAGGGAGGCACACCAGGAAGTGATGGGAACCAGCCTGAAGTTCCTGCAGGGCCCAACTGCAGAAAGCTGGGCAACCTTGTGACTATGGTGGATAGAGCACAGGAGAAGCAGCACCCTGAGTGCAAGCACGTATTTGATCAATACATGCCTGAATGATGCAACAGGAGGAGACTGAGGATTCCAGTTAGCAAATGCAGAAGGAAGGAGAAAAATAGGAAATCACTGATAGGCAATCCCCTTCCCCTGGTAATAAGCAGACTGGTCGGTGAATGCTACAATCAGAGAGTGAATATCTGATTAGAAGCAGGGCATTTGCATAGGCTTTAAGTCATTTGCATGGACATTTAGCACCAAGGGATAGAGAATGATTCTACAGTGGAGAAGAACCTGGTCTCCACCTTATCGCAGGATCAAAGTTATCACGTCATAAATTAGTATATGAACGATCCCAGGAGGATTCCATATCACTTTTGTGGCATCCTTGCCTAAGATTCATGACCTTAATCTAGTCAGAAGACAGACCCCAAATGTAGGGCACCATACAAAATGACTGATACCTTTATGAGTATCGAGGTCACAAAAGACAAAAAGACTAAGGAGATATCACAGATTGGGAGACTCAGGAAATCTGAGTACTAAATGCAAGGTGGGTGGCGCTAAATGCAAGGCCTCTCATCATGGATATTTTAAAGAATAATAACAGAAAAGCTGGAGAAGTCTGAAAAAGGTGTGTAGATTTATTACTAGCCCTGGACTAGTGCTGCTTCCTTATTTGCTGTAATCATTCTACGTTTGTGCAAGATTAACCTAGAAAAGCCAGAGGCAGGCTCAAGAGAGATCTAAACTCTTTTCATTGTGCAAGTTTTCCATAAGTCCCAAGCTATTTCAAGATAAAATTATGAGGGGCCAGTGAGATAGTTCAGCAGACCAAAGTACCTGCTTAGGCAAGCTTAGGAAAGCTTAGGCAAGTGCAAGGACCACGGTTTGATCCCTGGCACCACATGCCATGCCAGCTCCCTCCATAGGGCAGGCTGAGCCAGCCACAGAAAAAGTAAAAAAAAAAAAATTATGAAATAATAAACACATGTTAAGTACCTTCTGTATCACAGGCCCAGTTCTCCATGGTAGAGACACAACAGTAAATAGCATGAGGTCCCTGGTTGTGTGACATTGACCTTATTGGTCTCATGACAGTCACTGACCATTTGCGAATAAGAATGGTGAAGCCATTACCCTTTTGCAGGCTGAATCATTGTGACTCAAGGTTTACATAATTTATAGGGCTCTTGACTTCTATCTCAATGATTTTACAGAAGAGAACATACAAACAGGTAGAAGATATTGGTGACTACATTGCCAAGTAGTTTGGTACTTGTATGTTCATTTTCAAAATTGCATGATTATTCACTCTTCTTGGTAGACATAATCTAATTTCAACTGTATGTAGTTCTTCTAAAACTAAACGCTGACAAGGCTGATGTGCAATAAGGTGCAATAAGGCACACTTGTCTGAAGGGTACTTGGCATGTGCCAATAGAAACTTAAAGAATGATTCATAATATTTAAGCCTATGATTTATATCTGAATGGTGATTTCATTGCTAGTACTTACCCTTATGATTCCTCATAATCCATGACTTTGTTGCTCTTTGACCAGTAGATCAAAAAAGTAGGAATGACTATAGTGGCGCATGCATGCGTTCAATTCATTCATGCAAGTTGTGTCCAGTCACCATGCCCTGGAGCCTAGTGTGCGCAGGCCCAGTGGGCGCAGCTGGCTGAAACCTCAGCACAGTGCTGGCTCTTTTCAGTGAGGAAAGGGCAAGCAGCCAAGAGCGCATGGGGAAACCACGGAAGGTGGAAGCCAGCTGCTGGAGGGGACCATGCGGGGGTCTGTGTCACTGTCCTGCTGCTTGTCCAAATTTTTCTCTTTGCACCATGAGCAGCTCTTGACAAATCAATTATTTAAAGGGAGAGGAGAGGAGATAGAATATGAAAACAGTAGAGATGTTTGATTTTTCCAAGAATCTGAGCATTTTTATAAACTCTGTAAAGAAGTACATCTTGTGAGCCAGTGCAACTCGTAAGTCTCTGTTTTAAACTCTAAAGGCCTCGTCTGAGCAAGCCATTCCACGAGTGGCTTCGTTCCCGTACCATGCCGTGTAATTGCATTAAAGTAGAATTAAATCTTATAGTTGGCTTTAGCTTTCTTGCACATGTCACAAACTGATGATGGCTAAAGCTGCACTGCACCAAGTACTAAAGACATCAGATGAAGTACATCGTACTGAGAAAAGAACTAAGAATATGAGTTAACTGTATTCCACTAAGAACATTAACAATGTGGAACATTTCCTCCATCAGGTCATGCTGCAGATGTACATATTTCATACACAAACTCTTCAAATAAAGGAATCACTGGGACTCAGCTGCACTTCTGCATTGACTTAACTGATCTTTTGATCCCAGGCCCTAACCATACATCTATCTGTCTGTCTGTCTATCTATCTTTCCTTTCTGTGGTTTTTTTTTTTTTTTGAGACAAGATCTCATTACATAGTTCAGTTAGGCTGGCCTTAAGCTGGCTGGGCTCCTCCTGCCTTAGCCTCTCAGGTGCTTCAGGTACAGGTGTGCAACACTATGCGCAGCTCATATCCTCCTTCACATGTTCCAGCTGTGGTGACAATCTCAGGATTTCTAAGTTCAACATGAACTCAGTTGGCTGGCAGTAGCCACGCCTCGCTAGGCTGGGTGTCTTTCCGACTGTAGGGTCGCACTATCTTCATTTGGCTTCCTGGCCGAAGCTGCTGGCTTAGGGCAAGTGGCACTTCTTCATCCGTACAATAAAAAGTGTTCCTCAAAATTGTTTGGTTATGTTTCAAGGGAAACAGTAATGAACATACATGTACATCTATGAAGGAGCAATTACAAAGTAAACAGCACTAACATTTATTGATTATTCACAAGAGCCAAGTATTGCATTAAGATATTTAGAGGTATTACCTCATTGACTTTCATGATAACTTGGTGGAGCGACAGTTTCATTACCCCCACTTTAATGGTAAGAGTTGATCTCAGGTCTGAGTTAGCTCTGGCCTTTTGATCCTTATGCTATTGCTTAAAACCACTAAGGTAAATGAGATAAGAACTTTCCAAGAGAGCAGGAAACGGCCAAGAGTATTGCTACAGAATTAAGTGATTAACCATTTATGTTGGACAAAACAAATTTTTTATTACAGTAAAATACATATAACATCAAATTTATCATCTTAATCACTTTTAAATGTAAATTCAACAGTAAAATCTATATTCACATTGTTACATAACTAATCTCTAGAATTCTTTTCTGCCTGAGAAACTGAAACACTATACCTATTAAACAAAAACTCCCCATGGCTCCCTCCCTGGAGCACCTGGCAACCGCCACTCTCTGTCTTCACATGTGTGGCATCACATTTGTCTTCTTCTGACTGTCGTATTTCACTTAACATGATGTCCTCAAGATTCATCTTTGTTTTAGTGTGTTATAGAAATTTCCTTCCTTTCTAAGGAAGAATAATTGTGCTGTATGTAGTTACCCAATTTCCTGTTCATTTGAGGATAAACACTTGGCTTGTTTCCAGGTTTGGGATATTGTGAATAATTCTGCTATAAACAGCAAGTGATTTTAACAACAAAATTCTACAGAAAATGAAATGCTCTAGTAGAAAATAGGTGTGTGTGTGTGTGTGCGCGCGCACGTGTGCATGCCTAGGCACAAAAGTGCCACGACCCTAAAATGATGAGATATTTATGAAATTTTCTTCAGCTCCGCCAAAGATAATCATTTCTGTTTCTATTTTTCCCTATTTCTTTCCAATTCTTGTTCTTATAGTTGTTCACATATTGGATTATGCTTATTCAAGTTTATTTAGTTCAGCAAATTACTCAGGACCTCAATTAGGTCTTGTGATCCTTTGTCTCCCCATCTCTGGAACAGAGGTTGACCCCAAACAGATCATTAACCACACTCTGAATAAGTAACACATGGGCTGGGGTGTGGCTTGTTTGATTCCCAACACCACAAAAGAAAAATTAGTCAATAGGACAAAAAATTCTCATAGCTTTCATGAAACTATAGAAAATTATCTATTTAAAAAATCTCTTATTAAGGAGACAAAATTTGGCTGTGCATTTAAATGACTTAAAAATTATATTTCAAAGGAGTTATAAAAATTATTTTGGTCAACATTTGGTGATGGATTTAAGTATCAAACAAATTGTATTTCATAGGATCAAAAAATTCTGTGAAATATCTTATACAAATCATTTATGAAAAGCTTACTCTTTGTTAAGCACTGTGCACATGGTATTATTTAGTACTTATAAGCAATATAAATATGGGTGCATTGTTTCTGTGTTAAAGATGAGGCCACAGAGTTTTATAGGGCAAACAATGGTGGGACCTGGAGTGTCACCTGCCTGAGCCCTGGGCCCTGCGTCTACTCCCGACGTTGTCACAGTGTGCAAAGAAACCTGTGGCTTCAGACACATGAGCAGCCAGGCAAAGCTTCAGATGAGGACTTCACATCATGGGCATCTTGAGATTCCTCCTTGCTTCCTTTAAGGACAACTACATTAGTGGGAGGAAGTTGTTTTGCAGGTGCTGTAATCTTACAAACTATGGACTAATGGAATGAGTAAGAGGTTTGTGGACTCAGTGAACAAGGATGGATCGGGTGGAGATGTAGTTCATGCAATTTTGGTGGGCAGAACTACTGGCCCAAGTACTCCAAAGACACTGCTGTGTTCCCTTTTATCATGGCTGGGGTGGGACTGAGATCTAGCACCTGGTGGGGACGGAGGTGATGGACACCCTCACAGTCCTGAGGGAGGTAATGACTACTGTACAACCCTCGGGATCCACAAACTGCAGTCTGCACTGAAATAGAAAATATCCTTCATGGAGTGGCCCTACCACTGGGAATCTCCCTGTGCAAGCTAAAGTATCCTATGGTTAAAATATGCATAAGGGATCTTCATTGCAGTGCAATTTGCTGTGATAAAAATCTGCTTCAATTTGCATGCTCATCAGCAAGGCAACAAATGGCTCAATAGAAAGGTGATCTATTATATAGACTCAGCAAACTAAAAGACTAAGTGAATCTATGCCAATGGACCTGGTCAGGCAACTCTAATCAACTGTTAGTTGGACAAAGCAATTGTGGAGCAATGTGTTAGAATTCTTGTAAATGATAGTAACAAAAACAACAAGTTATGTTTTTATAGGTGTTTAAAAGGCGAGGATGACACATAACTTGGCAGCTAATGATTGCCGCCCTAAATGAAGTGGGCACAGGAAATGTAGGAGGCCTTCTCTTTTAGCCTTTGGATAGTACTTCTGCTTACCATGAGCACACACTACTGCTACAGTGGAAAAGATCAAGAGGAGAATACAATGCTCGAGTTACTTTTACAAATAAAGATTATTCATCTGTGGAACTGGGCATGGCGGCACATGCCTGTAAGCACTTACTTAGGAGGTTGAGAAAGGAGGATCAGTGAGTTCCAGACCAGCCTGGGGGCTTCAAGTGTGAGCACAGGCCAGCCCAAACTGTAGTGAGACCCTGTCTAAAAAAAAGAGATTATTCATATTATAGTATTAATATTTTTTCTGGTCATACAAAGAAAAGTCCTTGGGTTAAGCTTTTCCCCCAACAGTTTTCTCCAGTTTTGATTTCTTATGGGGGCTTTATCTATCTTCTCTTAGAATCTGTCATTCCCACAGATACCTAGCAAGCTGCCACAATAAGCACATCAACATATCCAAAGTTACAGCACCTACCACTGCACCCCTGTGATTCATGTTGCCTTTGTGCGGCTCAATTGTTCTGATTTATTGTAGGAAGAGCTCTGTGTGCATGCTCTGTTTCATTCCTGTGCCCCATCATTCAGCAGGTAAACGCATTCCAGCCCAGACTGATTCCCCATTGTTGACCTTTCTGCCCATCTTGGGCTTTTCAGACAACTAATACTCTCTACCTAGCATTTAGGCATCCTAAGCAAGAGTGACGTACCAATGGGAGCAGGTTGCTCACACACTTTAGAAGGGCTGGAGGAACAGGGTCTAGACGAGGCTCCAGGACTGGCTCTCAGGGCGAGACTGAAGAGCTCCCCCAGAGTCTTCCCTGAAACTGGCACCTTCCAGATAAAGCCCTCATCTGTGACTTAGAATCTGTTGGGCAGATCTGTCCAGAAGCCAGGCCACTGCTTCTCCTGTCACCGCTTCTGGTGGACCTGCAGCCACCAAGTGCCTCTCGTACCCAGGAGGCTGGTACATGGGCACTGGAATGCTGAAGAGAAAACCTCAAGTCTCTGTGATTTCGCTGCAGCAGGAAACTAGCTGGAAGAAACAAATGAGGCCTCCAGCTCACTCCAACTCTACCTAGTGAAAGCACGCAGCTGCGTGGTGCAGCATACTCCACGAACGAGGTCCTAACTTCAAAAGTGCTGCTTCTGCAGTGCAGGGAGGTGCTGCCAAAGGAAGAGAGAAGCAGCAACGGCATAGCCGTGGTTTTTACTACATGCTCCTGAGTTGCGTCTCTCAGATCTTCCTGGCTGTGTTTCTCCCACATAGGTTAACTCATTCTACTTCATGAGATTTTTAAAAGTTGTAGTTTCCCAAGAATAAGCAAGGGTTCGCTCTTCTCCATATTAGCTGATCCCATCCGTGCCCACAACTTCAAGTGCCACGTGTGCGCAGGACTCTCAGCACAGGGCTCCTTTCTCTGAGCTCCGACCTGAACGTCCTGGCAACACCTCCCCTGGAAAGCCTCCGAGGCACCTCACATCTGGCCTGCACACCCAAATCGCCATGTTCTTCCTCACCATCGACAGCGCTATCATCTAGCTGCCTGCACAAGCCAGGGGGAATCATCTTCTGCTATCTCGCCTGCCCATGCCATCTGGGATCTAATCAGTAACTGATTGCTTATTGATTCTACCACTGTATTTTTCTTTCAAATCTATCTACATTTTTTCTCCATCTCCAATGCATTTATCTTAGCTCAAACTGTCATCTTTGGCAACACCATCCCCTGCGATAGCACCCCAAAATGAGCTGTGGCAGTAATGTTAATCGTTCTTTTTATCTTCCCTCGATTCTCTCAAATCCAATCAATGTCCACATTGCGTATGAGTAAGCCTTTAAAAGACTGCTCTTACTGCCGTGTTGTTTAAACCTTCTGATGGCTTCCTGCTCTCTTACAACCCAAACCCTTAACATGGTTTAAAACAATCTGCATAATTTGGCCGGTTAGTGTCAGCTCCTGCTCCTTGCTCCTTGCTTTACTTGTCGCTGCGCACTGATCAGCCCTCCTTTGGTGACGGAGCCACATTTATGTCCCATCCAGGCTTTATCGGGATTGTTTGTTGCCTTTATCTGGATTATCCCTATATCTTGTTACATCCCAAAGGGAACTGTCTCCAAACCCTGGGCTCAGTTTTCACTGGTTAATCTCACACCACTCTGGCTTCTTTGTTCCTAGACTTTACCACAACTGGAATATAATTGTAAATTATTCCACATTTGTCTCTGGCTTGAATGCAGGGCAGAAGTCAACATCTCACACTAGTTACCAGAACTGCCACAATACCACGCACACAGCAATAATTTAACATTGAACACTTAATAAAGTCACAGTGGTGGATCCAGTCACTATTCCAAGCTCTTCATTTTTAGTGACTCATTTATTATTATTATTTTCAGTCCCAGGGATTGAACTGAGGAACTTGCACTTGCCAGGCAGGTACTCAAACTGCTGAGTTATATCCCTGGCCCTTTTAGTGACTTATTTAATCCTAGAAACAAACTATCTTGTTATGGGACAAAAGACCTGACATACTGACTTAAGAGGAAATTGTTTTATTTGGCTCATGGTTTCAGAGGCTCAGTCCATGGTAAGCGGCTCCAAAGCTAAAAGATTACGGTGGACAGGCCTGGGGCAGCAAAGCTGCTCCCATCATGGCATCTGGGAGGGCCCGGGGGATGCACCAGCATGAGATGCTCCCTTGAAAGGCACACCTTTGGGATGACCTCCACGTGCACACTGGCACTCCTTCAGCACATTCAGCAGCGCACCTTGGCAGATTAGCCCTCTAATGACCCGCTCTCACCTCTCTAGGACTCTATCTAGCTAAGCTGACAAAATTAAAAGGCACACACACCTAGGATATAGGCATTATTATTACTCTTACTTCATAGATCTGAAAGGTAGTGAAGTGAGGCTACTACAATATACAGTGGATATCAGGACTGAAACCTGGCAGTGCAGTTCCAAAACCTGTACGGACTCTGTCCATTGAGCTTATTACTGAACTGCATGCCTTAGAGAACTGCTCACATACACATCCATAGTTAGACAGCATTTTTATAGGCGAAGTACACTTTTATGTCATTTGAAAACCACAAAAAATAATCCATCCAAAGGTTAATACTATTAGCAATTTGAACAAGTTGAAGTAATGTTCAAGCCTTCATACCTCTTAGACTTGTGAAGATTTACTAGATAGATATGCCTAAGATCATATATGTTATAATTTGAGACCTTTTTTGTTGCATCAAACAATTTGAAAAGAAGCAGAATGAACATTAGTCCCCTTGTTTTTCAATATTTTCTAATTGCTAGCCGGTAAATGTTAATTAATTTCAGATTGTTGTCTTGAAGCTGGGTGTGCTGGTCCATGCTTGTAGTCTTAGCACTCAGGAGGTTAAGGCAGGAGGATCACCATGAGTTTGAGGCCAGCCTGGGCTACAAAGTGAATTCAAAATCAGCCTGAACTACACAGTGAGACTCTGTCTCAAAAAAAGTAATAAATGTATGTTGCCTTAACACTGTGGGCTTTCTATTATGATTTGGGAAGAAGACTTTTTGCAAAACCATAAGGAAGCCAGTCACCCCACCCCCCGCACAGTAGTTCTATTATTGCCATGACATGCTCCCACATGTTTATTTTCCAAATTCAACAACAGAAGTAACACTGCCAACTTTGGTAAAGATGTAGTGAGTAGCATGTGATGACATTTGTATTTTTACTGGTTAAAGAAAAGGCACCAATAAATACTACAACACCGACCATTAATGCACTATTTGACGAGGGTTAGATGATTCGGGAAAACTGAGTCGTTATTAATGTAAATCCCTAAAATAGCAATAAGGGGGTTAATCCCAAGATGTTTCATGCATTCTTGCTATTCAAATTCTTGTAGATTAGGGCCGGCTAGATAGCTCCGTGGACTAAAGTGCCTGTTTAGGCACTGGAGATCGATCCCTGGCATGCCTGCCAGCCCCACCCAGGGTGGTGCACGAGACAGTGATTGAGAATGGGTGTGGTAGCACGTGCCTGTGATCCCAGCTCTTGGGAAGCTGAAAACAGAATCATTGCTAGTCTGCTCTGTGCAGTGAGATCCTGTAGGTCCTGTACTAAATACATTAAAAAGAAAATTCTTGTAGATTTTAAGATTATACTTACATGATTTTTTGTAGCATTCCTGGAAAAAAGTTGATTTAATGGTAAATGGCTTAAAGGGGTAGAGGTTTCTTCATTATACAGGCTGGAAACTGGAATGTGTCCAATCCAGGCTTACCATTAAACCCGTGACAAATGAGCAGCCATTCAGGGGAGTGACAGAACTTTTCTCTGTGTGTTATCCTAATCGACTGTTTCCAAATCGAAGGTCCTTAAATGCTTGTTGGTAAGGGAAGTGTCTATTCAGCAGTGCACAACTTTTGAAGTCTCAGTTTCCCCGAGGAAAAAGAGCCTCTAGGCAGGCAAAAGGCGTTTGTGAGGTCATCTTGGGTTATCAATTCACAACCAAACATTCAGGACACCATCCTGTGTACTGCTAACCACAGTCTTAAAAAAAAAAA
>NDGN011529098.1:0-10283 GCA_002564285.1 Tympanoctomys barrerae
GAACTCAGGTCCTTGAGCTTGCCAGGCAAGTGCTTAATTCCACTGAGCTATCTCCCCAGCCCATTTTCTTTCATTATAGTTATCATTTCTTTTTTTTTTACTTCAAAAATTATTTCTGATCTGGTTTCTTCTATACCTTCCTGCAGTTGTTTCTTTACTTCAACTGCTATTATTTCAGAGATTTCCAATTTCTTGGTGTGTGATTTCCAGTTTCTTCTATGCTGTTGTCTCTTGCATTTGTTCTGGGTGGGCTTGGGGCCTGAGAATGCATTTTGCTCCTTCTCTTTGTTATTTTGTATAGCACTGTCTTCTGACCTTTAGTATAGAACTTTGTACAGTTATTACCTTACCACCAGGTCTGAATCTACCAAGCTCAAACTTGTCCAGGTGGGCGTGGCTTGGGTCTGGCTGCTGTGCTCCACTTCTTCCTGCTGCAGCCCTTGGAAGTGGACCCACTGTGTCACTCCAGCAAGATGTTCTGCTCCTGGATCAGCTGGGTGGGTCTTGCCTCTAGTCTCTCTGCAGGGAGTTCTGCCGCAGGGTTTTACACTGGACCTGTCCAATGGAGGAAGTTCCCCATACACGCCGGGCCTGGGTGCTGGCTAGAATGAGGATTTGATGGGCTGGTGGGCTGCCCCACTCACTTTTTTTGTCTTTTTGAGTCAGGTTCTTTCTATGTGTTCAGGCTGGCCTTCAGCTCGCTTTGGACCCATGGCTGGCCTCAAGTTCACAATATTCCTCTTGCTTGAGCCTCCCAAGTTCTGCGATTACAGGCATGTACCACCCATACCTGACTGGGTTCAGGGAATTCTAAAAATCTAGGATTTTACATTTAGACTGCTTTAGATAAACTTGAGTTGTCTTAACTCTAAAGTAATCAAATTTGAATCATGGATCTTGATATGGGAAATACTGTAATAATATCTGGTATGTGCTGCCCTTTGGATGTTGAATATCCACTAAAGACTCATGGTAAATAAGGGCTTGGTTGTTCACCTGTGGCGCTATTGAGAGGTGGCAGAAGCTTTAAAAGAAGGAAGTTAGGTTGTTAGAGGCATGCCATTGGAAGGTATATTAGACCCTGGTGTGTCTCTGTCTGACTGTCTCCTTGTCTGTCTGTCTCCCTGTCTTTGTCTCTCCTCCTTCCCTCTTTGCCTTATCTATCCCATTCCTCTCTATGCCCCTTCCCTTTTTCCTTCCCTCCTTCCTTCATTTTCCTCTGTCTCTGTCTCTCCATCCTCCCACCTCCTATTTTCCAACCAAAATGCAGTGAGCAGTCTCTACCCAGCATTCCCACCACAGTCCCAAAGACACAGGGCCAAACAACTGTAGACAGAAACCTCTGAAGCTGATGGCCAAAAGAAACCAACCTACCTGCCCCCTACCTATCTTCCTTTCCTCCCTCCTTCTTGCTTTTGTATTTTTATAGTACTGGAGATGAACCCAGGGTCTTGGCATGAAGCTACATCCCTACCCCCTTATTTTTGAGACAGGGTCATGCTAAGTGCTGGGCTTAAACTTGGATTCCATCAACCTAAAACTCCCAGAGTTGTTTAATTACAGGAGTGCATCACCATACCTGGCCCTTTCCTACTTTTAAGTTAGTTAGTTTTTTGCTAACTTGTGTCAGACAATTAGCAAGTTAAAATATATTGTGATTTTTCTGGGTACTTTTTTTTTTAGCCATTTGTTTAGTCATCTCAACTATGAAATCTTTCACTTTATCTCCTTAGATGATTCACATATAATCTGTCAATGACTTTATAGACTGTTAAGATCATTGACTTAACTAATACTTTGTAAATTTACTGGCAACCTAACAAGTTTGCTCCACAATAGAAAGTTGGAAACAAACTCAGTGTGTCTCCCTAACAGAAATGACTTCTCATGATGCCTTTGTAAGCACCAACAGTTAAGGTCTGAATTACTTAGAAACTCTGGGGAGACACAGTTTCAGACATCATAGATGTAACATGATGTAGGGGAGTGTTCCAAAAGCCCCCCACTTCAAAAGTGATTTGGAGCCAGCACCCTAAGGAATTGGAACTGCTTACATGGCTGGAGCACAATAAAAATACATCTATTTTTTTTTTGTGAAACATCAAGCACTAAACAAAGACAGACTATCTAAAGAAGACTAACAGAATGACCACTGGCTCCTAAATGAGTCAGAAGACAGAATAATGCCTTTAAAATGTTGAAACAAATTCACTTTTCATTTAGAATTTTGACGCTTGCAAAAGAATTATGACTGGCAGGCACTGCACTGCCAGATTTTCCTGCAAAGCGAGATCTACTGCTCAGGTTCAGGCTCTGTGGTCAGCGGACACCTGGGTTACAGAAACCTATGCTATCTGAGGCTGTGTGCTTCCCTGGTGGCCTGCATCTAATGATTGTTCAGCAGACTAGAAAGGCCTGGGCATTTTAGCCTGACATAGGACATTGAGGTTATTGTTCGCTCAGAGCTCCTCATTGGTGTGGTAGTCTTTCTGATCGTCTGTGGCAGTGCGTTTGCTTCTATGCCTGATCCTGCTTCCTCGCCTTTAGAGGGGACTCCCTAATCAACATCTTTTACTCTGCACTCCTCTGCGCCTCCTGGGAAACCCAGTCTTCTTCTCAAAAATAAAGATTAAAAGTAAAACAATTTCTATGTAAACAAAAACTGAGTTTCGGGGCTGGGGATATAGTTCAGTGGCGTAAGTGCCTGCCTGGCAAGCACAAGGGCCTGAGTTCAATCCCCAGTCCTGCAAAAACAATAACAACAACAAACTGAGTTTACCACTAAAAGATTGTTTTAAATGCACTTCTAAAGGTTATATTTCAAGAAGAATCAGAATGGTCTCAGATATAGGAGATACAAGAAGAAATAAGGAATAAAGCTAATAAATATATACATACAATTAATGGATATGGCTATTTGATATTGGTTCAATGTCAAATACTAATAAAATATTTTGGTGGCTTAAAAATGCATTCAAAAGCCCAGTAGAATAAAAAAGAAAAAAATATACATCCAGACCAGAATCAGCTGCTGCTCCCATCAGTGAGTTGCATCAGAATTCAGTTAATTGGTGGTGATGTAGAATTGACAGATGGTCCCTTTCTTTTTCTTGCTTTGGCTTTCTCGTAGTTCTCTTATTCTTTAGATTTTTGTACTTTCTCTTCTGATTATGTTTTTTATTTTACTTTGTTTTTATTAGTATATATTTGTCATGCGTATTGATGTGATTATGTTTTTTAATGATGTTTTAAATAGGTGTGATATCTAGGCACAACTCAAGAATATTAGAAAATGTAAGTGGTGAAAAGTGTTGAGTCCTTCGCACATTCTTCAGATTCTCAATTTCCCTACGACTGTAACCGTGTTTCTCGGGTGACTTCCATACTTTATTTCCTAAGATTGTTTTAAGAATGAAACTATACTTAAAAGAGCCCAACACACATTGGGAGGTTACTGACTTTAATTTTCCACTTTCTGGAAGCAGTTTGTGACATTCAGATGTAGAAAGGATAGTTAGCCATGTATTTTGCTGCTGAATATTGTAGCTTTTGCTTGATAAATGTGCTGGAGTTTGACCTGGGGCCGCCACTGACTGCTATGTGTTTTCGATTGGTTTGGTGCTGAGAGTTGAATCAGGTTCTCCCTACATTGTCTAACCAGGAGTAGAATTTATAGTCATCCTGATTCCACCTCCGAGAGTGGTGGGATTACAGGCGTGTGCTCCCACACCTGGCCTATGTTGTATTCTTAATGAAGAACTTTTTTTGCTACTGGGGATCAAACTCAGGACCTTGCACATACTTAAGTCACTGAGCTATCTCCCCTGCCCTTCTTAATGAAGAAGTAAGAGCACTTTTCTTAGCCTTGGCCTACTACTAATTAAAAAGACAATTTTTAATGAATATAGTTGATAGAACCATGTGTGCTTTTACTGGAAAGTGAGTATGAATATAATACCCATGGAATTAACAAGTAGGGTTGTGCTATTTTTTTCTAAGTAAAAATAGTTGTACTAAACATAACAATGTGTCCTCTGTTCTTTTTTGTAAATCATGAGGTTCAGAAACAATTTTGAGGTGTTCTTCAAAACTCATTTAAATTTTTTTAAGTTTTAAAAACTCATTTCCGAACATGATCTTTTCTCTAAATCATTTTTATTAAACTGAGGAAATTGATCTGTTATACCAATGCTTAGCAAAGTATAAATCATGTTTTCTATGTTATTGTCCTATATTTGGGGCCTGCGGTTTAGCTCAGTTGTTTAAGCACCTGCTCAGACAAACCCAGTCAGGCGCAGGGGACCATGGTTCCATCTCCAGCTCCACATGCCTTACCAGACCCACTCTTAAGGCAGCGTGAACCAGAAAAAAAAAAAAAAAAAAGTCCTATTTTATTGTTCTACATTTACTAACAAGCTTATTTTTCTCATTAGTTTCCAGCTTTTTTTTTTTTTTTTTTAATTTATTTGGTTCAGGGTCTCACTACACAGCTTGGACTCAGTGATCTTTCTGTTTTCAGCCTTCCTAGTGCTGGAATTACAGGCATGTGCCAGCACGCCCAGACTTGGTGGCCTGCTCACCCTGCCTGGGGGTGGGGCTGGAGTGGCGTGTGGGGCTGGGGTCCCAGCAGGTGCTTAGCCTGCTGAGCTATCTTGCTGGCCCTTTCAGCTTGTATTTGGAAGAAAATAGAGCTTTTCAAAATGATTTACATTTTACAAAATCTCCCTAGAGAAAAATCAGTGGCTTATTTTTTTCAATCTGAGAAAGAATAATTGTTTTTCACATAGATGTATGCATTATTATACAGTGAATGAAGATTAGCATTCTTTATGCATATCAAGATTAAGCATAAATCTATTGGGCTTTTAATAATCTGTTTCCCATCTGTTGTTGCTTTCATTATTATATAGAGTATTTTTTAAAAAATGTATTTAGTACAGAGTCTACAGGATCTCACTACACAAATTGGACTTGTAGGATCCTCCTGTTTTCAGCCTCCCAAGTGCTGGGATTACAGGCACACCCACCACACCCAGTCTCAATCCTGTCTTAATTTTCCCCCGGGGTTGGCGCCGGCACAGCACTCCAGGAATCAAACCCCAGTGCGTGTTAGTCCACTGGGCTGTCTGGCCAGCCGCATTATATAGTAATTGTATACAGTACATTTTTCCATATTCTAGTGTTATAAGACTTAAAGTGATGTCAAATTATGATCAGAAACCATACCTGATATAATTTGGATGAACATTCAAGATGCTTTCTTTGGCTTAAACAAATACTAAATAGCTCTTGAATAAATTTCTGTTTTATTTTATTTCATTTTTATTTGATACAAGTTCTCACTATGCATTTCAGACTTGTAGTGATCCTACTGTCTCAGCCTCCTCAGTGCTGGGATTACAGGTGTGCACTCCCACAGGCCTCTCGTTTTGGGGCCAGTATGGCATGTGATTCTGGGGCTAGCCCTGCATGCAGTACTGAGGGACAAACTCTGGACCTTGTGCTTGCCAGGCAGGCGCTTATGCTGTCGAGCTGTCTCTCCAGCCTGAAATTTGTATTTTATAATGCCAGCAAAGCAAAGGATTTAGAGAATAGAATTGAGATATCTATATTATTTCTAAATTCTTTAGTGGATTTTGGCTTTAAATCTTTTCATACCTAACTTACAAGTTTTCTGTGAGACTAATTAATAGAAACACTACCACAGTGTTATAATAAATCCTTGAGAAATATTCTGAAGTTACTTCTTAAAGTCTTCATGATTTATTTTTTATTTACTTAACAATTAACATTTATACAGCAGTCATCAATGGAATTAGAATTGTTTAACTTTCACTAGCATTTAGCCACTGTTAAATTTATAATAATTATTTTAAGATGGTAGTCTTTGTTTAAGGAAAAATAATATTATTTGTAAGATATTTGGAATGTAGAATTTATGTTTCTTTCTCTTCTAGTGATTGAAAGGAAACCTGGGAATTGAAATCCTGGCTCTACTTTTTTCATAGTGTTACATTAAATTGAAGGGGTAGAGATAATAAAATATAAATTTAGACACAAAAGAAAAGAAAGATACATATATAGCTAAAGGGAGGAATTACTAGTATCCTACTAGCACTACTTTAATTAAAAACCTTTGCTTCTCTGAAGGAAACAGTATATTGTGACTAGGAGCTTTAAAACTTCTTTTTGTACTTATATTTTCCTTTTTCTTCTCTTTTTAAAAAGGGCATACAAGAATGGGCATATACAAATCTGCCAAAATGAAACCCATTTATTTGTATAATATCAATGGGTTAATACATTAATAAAAAAGTGAGAGAAAAATATAAAGTATTATGTTTCTGACATACAGATAATGTAGCATAAAGAGCAATACACTAAATTCTACTCAATCTGCTACTCGGTAAATAGCACACTAGTAAAACCCTTGGCTGCCCCTCCATGATCATGTCTCCTTTCTATGATTATACAGAATTTAGGGTTCTTGTGTATTTAGTTACACATTTGCACATATGTATTCCTAAACGACATATAACCTAAGTTTCTCTAGTTTCGAAGCTGTATTTTCTGCAGATTGCCTTTGTCATTCATTAGTTGTGAGATTTGTGTATGGCATTGATGAGACTTTGAGAGTTTTCGGTGAGTACAAACAGCTTGCTGCGCCATGCACGCCATAGGTTCACCCCCGCTGGTCTATGGTAATATGTATATGTGTTGTTTTGCTTTCTTTCTCTGCTGTTTAGTATTTTACTGTATGAAAATATCACATTCTTAATAGATGTTTAGATTGTTTCTCCTTTTTCCACCATTATAAATAATGCTGCTGTGAATATTCTTGTGTATCCTTGTGAATTTCTCTGAAGTTTTTACCTAAAAATAGAATTTAGGAGGTGATAAGTTATGTGACTCTTCTGCTTTGCCAGATGTTGCCTATTGCTTTCCAAAGTGGTTATCAGTATAGAATCCCATATGAAACTATAGACAATTATTGTTTCCATGTTGCACCATCACTCGGTAGCTTAATTTTGCTAGTCTTATTGACAGCCTTCATTGCTTTTTTTTTTTTGTCTTTTTCTTTTCTTTTTTTTTTTTTTTTTTTTTGAGACAGGGTCTCACTTTTGTAGTTCAGGCTGATCTTGAGCTCACTTTGTAGACCAGGCTGGTCTCAAACTCCCAACAATCCTGCCTCAGCTTCCCAAGTGCTGGGAGTACAGGTTCATTGTTATTTATTTATTTTTATTTTTTGGTGGAACCAGGGATTGAACTCAGGCCCTTGTGCTTGCCAGGCAAGCACTTATTCTACTAAGCTATCTCCCCAGCCCTAGGTTTATTATTTTAATTCACATTTCTCTGATTATTAGTGAGAGTCAACTTCTTATATCATTAACTATTCAGACCTTCTCTTTAGTGAATTCCTTGTTTACTTGTAAACAAATATATACACATGTATTCTGGGTTATAATTCTCAGTTTTATGCATTATAGATTATCTAGTTCAGTTTTTCACTTTTTTAATGATGTCCTTTGATAAGCACATATTTATATTGTAGTGTATAATTTGTTATTTACTACTTTTCCTTTGTCTTTTTAAAATTAATGTTTAAGAAATCTGTACGTAGGGTCTTAAAAATGTTCTCTCTTCTTTAGCAGTCTTCCCCACATCTCAAGCCAGCCAAACTTGCCCTGAAGGCATTCGGAGCAAAACAACAACAAAAAACCCCTTCTGCCTTTAGCAGTCTTAAAGGTTTGCTTCTTAGGTTTGGGTTTTTTGTCTATAGAATTTATATCTGATGTGAGGGAGGTTCCATTTTTTAAGTACATTAAGTAATAACTATTGCTAACCCATTTTTTCCCCACTGATCTGCAGTGATGCCTCTATCATCACATATGTCAAGCTTGCATATGTGAATCTTGTTTTGCTCTTTTGTCCCATGGACTGTTTCCTTATCTCTTCTGACATACTGTCTTTATCACTTTAGCAATAATACAAGTGTTTGTGTTTGATAGAGTAACTTTTCAAAGCATAATAAAAATAAAGACTATAAAGCAATATAAAATTATATAATTAAAAAGTGCATAAAAGAATCAAAAACCTCTACTCAAGAACTGTTGTCACTTATCCATTGTACACCAAACTGTGTGAGCCTGGTCAATAGTCCCTTTTTATGAGGGATTTATATGACCACAGGCTTGAAGTAAATCAACATTTTGTAATGAATGTTTTTTTTTTAAAGTTGAACCTAATGCAATATGTGTCTGTTAGTGAGGTATAGATTATACATGATAAAGAAAGAAGCCAAGTATGCTTGCCAACTGGGTTCAAAACTAAGGTCTCAGAAGCAAGCACTGAATTAGGTCACCAAATAGCTATAAATATTCTTTAGGTGATTTTCTTTTTCTGCAAGTCTTGTTTTCTTCCTTCGCATGTGTACTTTTTTGTGTAATTTAAAAGGAATTTAGGTCCCAGGGTCTTTGATGGATTATGGGTCTAAATAGAAAAACAAAATGTGGGTCAGTATTTTCTATATGATGGTTGAATAAAGCCATATTGCAATTTGTGCTTAAAATGAGAGTGGTCTTAGTGGAGGTCAGTTGTTCAGAGGCTACTGAATGCAGGCTGTTAATAGCTGGCAATGCTGTTGTAGAACAAGGACAGCAATCAAGAGAACAGAGCTTTTACAGTAAATGTTAATATTCTTCCTTTGCCTGGGGTTTCCCCTCATTTCCCAGATGAGAGGCCAAGAAACATCAGATGAGCTTTTTCAGTTGTCAAGGTTAATTTTGTAACATCAGGAGGAATATAATGTTTTAAGGACCTTTATGAAAAAGAGTAGTCTCATTTGTCCCTTGTAACATACAAAGAACTGATTTATTTTGTAAAGTTTTTTCCCTTAAAAATTTTGTACACTATTCATTATAAGACTTTAAAATAACTGAACATTATATCAGTTTTATTTAAATAGTTTGGTTTTTTTTTTAAGTGGCCTTTGCCTTTCTAGTTAGCATATATCCTGTTTTACATTCTACTTCCATTTTTGTGTGTTTTGGGTATGATTTATAAGGGAAAGCTTCCTTGCCATTCTGCTGTGCCTGTGGCGTGTTCACAAAACATGTGGCTTGCTGAATCCTTACATTGTCAGGTGCAGACTTGTCTTCCTGGAATTTTGTCTTTAACCACAGCCTTACAGTACAAAATGTTCCATGCTGTGTCTCTCCTGTCCTTCAAACCTATATTCTGCCTTACCTAATTGAAGGGTTAGCTTGTTGCTTTTGTTGCTACTTTGTTTTTAAAAACTTCTTCCCTTTTAGTCAGTCATTTTTGTTATGTGAGCAATGTTAATTTACAAAAGAATATTGTGCAGTTTAAGACACTAAGAATAAAGGGTGGAAAATAGATTTCTTGCGTACTCTCTTCCTGTCTTTCCTCTCCCTTCCTTCTGGAGTATTTTACTTAGACCCGTGGCTTAGAATATATAGCCCTGCCTTGTTTCTCAGCCCCCCTCCCAAATCTACCTGCATGACAGTTCTATCTCCAAAGCATTATAAGCTTGATTTGCCTAAAATAGAACCTTTTTCCCTAAGCCTGCTTCTTACAGCCAATCCCCATGTTTTTCTCCATTCAGTAAATTGTAGCATCATTCACCGTTTGCTCACACTAAATTTGGAGCTGTGTTTGAGCCCTCTCTTCTGTCATGCCTTATGTGCAATCTGTCAGCTTCTCACCACCTGCACCCCTTCCTTAGTCCAAGCCATTCAATAATTCCACAGTGATCTTCTGATTCATTTTCCATCTTCTTTTGTTCTTTTACCATTTATTTTCAGTGTGGGAATCAAAGTGATTTTTTTAAAGACAGAAGTGAAATCATGTTGCCCCTTTGAATAGACATTTCCCCTTTGAATAGACCCTGTACTGCTCTTAGGATAAAATCCTGTTTCTTACATTGCCTGCAGAGCATGTATCATTTGGCCCCTGTCTGCCTCTCTGACTTCATCTCCCCCCATCATAACACACCTGCTCCACCCCCACCCCGTGCTTAGCTCTTACTAGCTTTCTTGTTTTTCAGTAGTAGCATTAGATTTGTTCCCTACGGATTATTGTTATTCCTGGGTGTGTTTTTTCTCCTCAGATACTCATCATAGTCCAAAATACACTCTAAGGCCCTGCTCATGGAGACTATGGAGAGACTTTTACTACCCAGTTTGGTTGTTTGTTTTGTGGTACTGGGGATTGAACTCAGGACCTTGCGCTTGCCAGACAAGCGCTTATTCTACTGAGCTATC